>JANIPN010757759.1:0-10782 GCA_027478595.1 Erythroxylum anguifugum
AGGCATCACTCCCGTTTGCTTTTTGATTTTGAAGCTATATTTTGTAAACAAAGCTTTAGTTGCATTTTTGGTGCAAATTACTGTTCATGTGGCTTCTTTGTAATTTGAATTTATGAGACTTTAATGTATTGGGGCTGGAAATGCCTACTAAAGCTTTGTAAGAACTCATATTTTGATATTAATGAAAGATATTCAGGTTTCATTGTGTTTTACTGATGCTTGTTCCAAAGGTTACCTTGCATTGTTTTTGTAAATGTCCATAAGGGTAGGTTTTGTGTATGTTGGATTGGAGGCAAATTCTGGACTGATATAGATTAAATTGGATCTAGTAGCCTTCTTGAAAGTTATAGAGGAATTTCATAGCTTTCCAACGATGTATAATATGCCATTTTTGGATGTGGGAGTTGAAAGATGTGAATTTTTGAAGTTTGGGTGCTATCTAGGATGGCAATTCTGGGACAGAAACTTTGAGTGGAATTTTGACCCTTATAAGGGTAGAAATTGTTCATAAGGTCTTAAATAAGGTGGTAGGTTATATTTTTATCTTTTCATTGATATAAAGTATGACATTTTTGGACAATGGAGCTGAAATATATGATTTTTAGAAGTTATGTTACTATTTAGGATGACATTTATAAGACAGTCACTTTGAGGTAGATTTTGAATCCTTTAAAGGCCGAATTGGTTTTTAAGTCCTTCATGGAAGTTGTATAGCTTCCTTTTAGCTTTCCATTGATACTAAATTTGTAAATTTTGGAGTTCTGGGTCAAAAGTTATGAATTGTGGAAGTTGGGATGTCGGAAGAAGAAAGACCAAGAGTTTCCAGTCGATCATTATAGGCTTAGTCGACTAATAGTCTTCGACAAATCGACTAATCATCATGTTTTTATTTACATTAGTCGACTAATAGTCTTCGACCAGTCGACTATTGTCATGTTTCCCCCTAACCCGACCTCTCTCCATTCTTTTGCTTATAACTTTTCCGTCCAACCTCCGATTGACCTGATTTTTGAAGCGTTGGATTTCTAAGACATTCCTCTACCTCTCTATAAAAATTTATAGCTTTTGAGATTAATTTGAAAAAGATGAATTGAATCAAAGTGAGAGGATCAGTTGAAAAAAAGTCTGAACATGCTTCAGTATTTTGGTGATACCTCGATATGTAGAGATCCGAATGAGGTGATTTTTAGTTCTGAATAAACTAGAAACTAAGAGCTACCATTTTGAAGAAGGTAATAGTGATTTTTGTGATTCTGCTGTGTGAGCTCGCCCTTTGTGGCTTGAGATGTTATGAGAATGATGAGGAACCGATGATGGCTAATGAAAGTACTTTGAAGTAACTCTATAAGGAAATCCGCTCATGCTTTATAAGGGTTAAGACGTACATGTTTCATGATTCCGAAGAGTGTGGAATCAAAAAAAATACTAAGGAGTTATAAAGAAGATCACGCTTCATGATTTCGCAAGCGTTGGATTCCGGACTCAAGCGGGATCTAACACATCCAATTAATTATATTTTTTACTTATTAATAAAAAATATTAATTAATTTAATTTTGCTTTAATTAATTATAATTTATTAAATATGAATAATTGAACACATATGAAATTATGTGATTAATATTTAATTATTAAAATATGAAATTATTTTAAAATTTTAAAATCTACTTCTAAGGTATTTTAGATCCAGATTTTAAAATAATTATTAAAATTTCTCTAAACAAAATTTAAATATAATTATAAATTATATTATATTAATTCATAATTTTATCAACAATTAAATAAAATTATATTATGACAATAAAATGAAAATAAAAAAGTTACGAGAAAATAGCTAAACTAAAAGCATAAATAAGAACATGTAATGTAATGAGAATTATGACTAAAAAATTGGACAAAAGATTGTCTTTGTAAATAACTCCTCAAACCTCAATCATAAAATTAGAAATAGAACCGGCTTTTACTGGACTTCAGAAATTAAATTTAAACTACATTTGCACTGTTGACGTTCTCAGTGCGGCACGATAAGACCTAAAAGAGTCGTAAGTGAATAAAATTCCAAACCAAAACTAATTAGCATACATAATTGGGTATCCAATGGCCTACATCGTTTAATCACCTGCTCGGTCACTGCACGTGCCAGGCCCCGACCACAGTCTTTCACACGCTTTAATGTGGTCCCCACCACCAACACACATACCACTTTCGCTCTCTTTCTCTGTGCCTCTGTCTGTTTGTATGTGTAGCAGTGACAAACAACAACAGAGAAAAGAATTACAAAAGAAGATTAAAACAATTTTAGAGAGAGAAAAGGCAAGGAGCGTAGGTTCTGAAGTAGTTTGTGAATTTTGGTACATGTTTCATACTTTAGAAGTTGAAATGGCATGATTTTTTATGATGTGAAAACTAGATACATAGGGGAACAAATGTATTGAAGAATTAAAAACCTAATTTGAACATTTGATATGTGAAAATTATGTAATAAGTGAAAGTATGGTTAAATGAAGAGAAAAATAGCATGGTAAATGGAGAGGAAAACAACATGTATATCCATATTTTATGTATGTTATTTAGTGGGTATTAATTGGCAGCATGTAGATGCTATATATATGGCTTAATAGTTGTTCAATGGCAGCATGTATGTTGTACATAGTTCAATGGTTCAATGTAAGGAAAACAGTAGGTATATACTATGTACGTTATTTAAATGGAAAGAAGACAACATTTATAAATCATGGAAGTTGTTCAATGGTTGAATGAAAAGAAAAAATAATTTTAATTTTACAAAATGCTAAGATTTTGGTTAAACCCTTTGTCATAAAATTTGTAAAACAAGGTGGTAAGTTATGGATGTACTTGGTAGGTTTTAGGAACCCTTCAGGGGTCTCCTTTATAGTTGAATAAGGCAATAAAGTTTTCTCGCCACCATAGACTCAGGACTAATAAAAGAAAAGCACCAGACATGTGAGGGTGGTTAACAATAAACGATAAATAGTGAGTGTACCTTTAAATTGATTTTGTAAAGATGGTTTTTACCTTATTATGAAAAGTATGTTTATGAATAATTCCATTAGTGCTACTACTTGAATTTAAAAGTTAATCTTCATGAAATTTACATATAATTTGATTTAGCATTGGATTGAGTTTTGAATGCACTTGGAAACTAATGAGATGTACACACGCTTTGAATTGGACTTGAATCGAAATTTGCATATGTTTTGAATTGGCCAAAAATGGATTTTGAATATGTTTTTAATTGGTATTGAAATGAGGCACGCTCATGTATTAATTGTGGTTTAGCCTAAGGTATGCCATTAGGTCTTTATACATACAATTATATCGATCAGAGTACGTCTTAACGTGCATGGCGATGTTTAGGGGCGTCTGTCACTAACATGGGTGGTGTTGTGTTTGTTAGTATGTCCTGTGAGTCGCCCTCTGCACGTGTGAAGTATATATTGTTCTAGCACTATTACGAGGAAGCGATACAAAACCAGCTCAGTAACCACTAATTTATATGTAGTACTAGCATCGTTATGAGTAAGTGATGCAAAACCAACTCTGTATCCTTACACCTAAGGGTACCATATGGCAAAGAAAATTAGTGATAGGCTATGTTTTAAAAAGAAAGTTCATGAAAGTATTGATTGCCATTGTTGTATACTTTACAAGAAAAGTGGAACTTGATCTCGTAAATTTTATATGTTTTATTTTACATATGCATTAATCTTGAAAAGAAAAGAATGTGTTTTGTAAGAACATTGGTTATTACTTGAAAAGAAAAGAAACTGCTTTCTTTTTTGGGGGCTAATATTTGTATAAATGTTTTTATTTGAAACCAATAATACTCACTAAGTCGTTTAGCTTACCTTTTATTTTCTATTTTTAAATAAAACCTCCCAGGTGCACGCTCAGGAGCTTCAGTAGCAGGGACCCCACCTCGCGAGTAGTCAACTTCGTCAAGTGCTACTGTTTAGGCATTTTTATTTTGCCTTGTGCACATTTTTAAGAACTGTTGCATATCTTTAAACATGTTTTGGAAAGTACATTTGTATAAAGAATGGATGTGTATAAAGGTTTTTAAATGGAATGCATGATGTTGTTTTAGCTTTTCAAAGTTTATTGATGTAACTACTTGAGACTGCATGTGAGTAGATTTAAAGTCCACAATTTGGAGTTTAGAAATTAATGTGATAATAAAAGCGTTTTGAGCTTTTAGAGGGACTTTGATATTTTTGGGATGTTAAAATACAACCGTTGTGCTACCGAATTTTTTAATAAATTGAAAAATAAAACTCCACTGTTTACATTTCTTATTGTGAATTGAAGCTTTTCCTTAACAAAGGCAATAGGCTTAGCTTCACGAGAACTTTCCAGCTGACTTGGTTATCGATTGGAGAGACACTATGGAGTGTCAGGTAGGTCGCCTAGTCATTATAGGATAGAGGCCTATCACTACACACTCCTAATGTCTTAATCTACTTCAGTAACAGAGCATATCAATACTCTGACCTCTCTATGATGTTAACTTTCAAAGTTGGGACATAATGTAAATCCAAATGAACGTATGAAGATTCTACTTCAAATTCTTTCATGTTCATATGACCAACTCATCATTCATTTAACCAATAATATTCTCACAGATACTTTGGCATTTGATGATGTTGTTGTTTCGGTTCTAGAAGAAAAAGTAGACACATCGATAAGGAAGAAATGCTGACAAGTTTGCATCAAGTGGAAACCTTATCAATGACGAGAGGATGGTCAATAGAGTGTGATTCCACTAGGTGTCACAAACAAGGAAGGTTAAAATCTAAAAGTAAAAAAATCTTAAGTGTTATAATTGTGGCAAAAGAGGACACTTTAAAAGTGAAAGTCGATTAAGGAAGGGTGGAGACAAGGCCTCTAAAGCATCAACTTCTCAGGGATGTGTTGCCAATGGAGAAATCTTATATACTGAAGTAGCAACAATGTTTAAGGATAGAGTATAGCTCACTGATGCTTAGATAATGGAATCAGAAGCACCGTGGCATATGACTCCTTGTAAAGATTGGTTTCACACTTATAAATCTATCTCTACAGGATCTGTGTATATGGGAAATGACCATGCCTTAGAGATTTTTGGGATTGGCACCATCAAGTTGAAGATGTATGATGGTACAGTTCACACTATTCAAAATGTGCGACATGTGAAGGGCTTGAAAAAGAATTTATTATCTTTAGGACAATTAGATGAAATTGGGTGCAAGACCTCCATTCAAAATGGAGTTATAAAGGTGATCAGAGGAGCAATTATAGTAATGAAGGCAGAAAGGATAGCTACAAACTTATACAAGCTTATGGGAGAGACATATATGGAAGCAAATGCATCGGTTATATCGATTAGTTATATAGAAAATGCAACAAACTTGTGGCACCATAAACTTGGCCACATGTCAGAACAAGGATTGAAGATTCTTGCTGAGCAGAAACTACTCCCTAATCTCACAGAGGTATCATTACCCTTTTGTGAGCACTGCATTATAAGTAACTAGCATAGACAGAAATTTAATGTACCAAATTCTAGACGTAAAGATATTCTAGAATTGATTCACCTTATTGTATGGCAAGCACCGGTTATGTCTCTGGGTGGAGCAAGGTACTTTGTGACCTTTATTGATGATTACTCTAAAAGATGTTGGGTGTATCCTATCAAGAGAAGGGAGATGTATTTCCATCCTTCATAACATTTAATGCACAAATTAAGTTAGAGATGAAGAAGAAGATCAAGTGCCTCAGGATTGATAACGGTGGGGAATAACATTTATTGCACAATTCATGGTGCCTCTCATTACTCAACAAAATGGAGTGGGAAAGCGAATGAACATAACTCTGATTTAAAGAACTAGAACCATGTTGAGAACTGCAAGTATGGAAAAGTCTTTATGGGCAGAAGCAGTGAAGACTGCCTACTATGTGATTAACCAATCACCAACAAGATCGATTGATCTAAAGACACCGATGGAGGTGTGGACCGGTAAACCAGCAGACTATTCTCAGTTACACACATTTGGAAGTCCTGTGTTCGTAATGTATAATACCCAAGATATCACAAAACTATATCCAAAATCTAGAAAATGTTGATTTATGGGGTATGTTGATGGAGTCAAGGGTATCAATTGTGGGATCCACTACCCACATGCTCATCATTAATAGAGATGTCATATTTGTAGAAAAAAACTGCAAGAGAAAGATCAAAATAACACATTTAAAGAAAATTCTAAAGTTGTAACGATTCAGGAAGAAAAGAAGACTAAACAGAAAGATTCTACTGAAGCTATATAGATCCAAGGAGTAAAAACCAGTTAAATATAAAAATATAGAAGTTCAACGGTCAACTCGTGAAAGGGGAACCCCAACTTGGCAATCTAATTATATTATGGAGGGTAATATTGCATACTGCCTCCTAACAAAAGATGGAGAATCATCAACATTCCGAGAAGCAACAAATAGTTCAGATGCATCACTTTGGATGGCAACAATGTAGGAAGAAATAGAAGCTCTTCATAAGAATAAGACATAGAAGCTTGTGCCACTATCACAAGGGAGAAAAGCCCATTGGCAACAAATAGGTATACAAAATAAAACATATCAGTGATGATCAGGTGGAGCGGTATCGTGTAAGGGTTAGTGGTAAAAGGATATGCTCAGAAAGAAGGTATTGACTTTACAGACTGCTCTTGTCCCAAATCAGTGTACTACGCACAACTTCCATCTGAAATTTAACCATCTTAGAGACTGAATTAGATTTCAATTTCTTCATACCATTTCTAGCTCCATGACTATAGTTTATCACAAATCAAAAATCATCTCATTTGGGGTTCTACTCATCCCAAATCATCAAAATACTGAAGTATGTTCAGTGGGATAACACCAGTTCAGATCCTTTAAGAGCACACTCACTGTACCCGTCCCACTCTTTTCACTCAATCTTTCTTAATTCACTTTAGAAAGCTTTGATTTTTGGAGGAGATGTAGAGAAAAGTCTTACAAATCCAATGGTTTAAGAATCAAGTCATTCGGAAGTCTAGAGAAAAAGCTATGGTCAAATAAGCAACCATGTTTATGAACTCAATTATACTGAACCTGTTTTAGGGAAACAGCCATAACTTTCTGTAAAAATTTCTGATTGAGGTGATCTTTGAATGGTTCTAAAGAGAACAAGAAGAGCTACAACTTTCAAGAAGACCACAAAGGCCAATTCCTTCATCTGAGGGGTCAAAAACAAAAGCAGACGATGATGAGATCAGTTTGAGACGATGATGACATCATTAGACGATTCAAGGTTGGGAAATTTGCTATAACTTTTCCTACAGATATCGGATTAAAGATTTCTTTATATGGTTGGAAAGAGAATTTCAAGGGCTACAACTCTTATGAAGACCTCAAAGGCCAATTCTTTCATCTGAGGGTTCAAAAACAAAAGCAGACAATGATGACGTCATCAGACGATTCAAGGTTGGGAAAATTGCCATAACTTGCCCTACAGATATCGGATTAAGGAGTTCTTTATATGGATGGAAAGAGAATTTCAAGGGCTACAACTCTTATGAAGACCTCAAAGGCCAAAACTTTCATCTGAGGGGGTCAAAAATAAAAGCAAACGATGATGATGTCATTTTAAGACGATGATGACATCATCCTAAGACTGAAGCAAAATGAGATGGTTAAACTGAGACGCAAAAAGTCAAACTGAGACGAAGTCTAAGGCTGAAAAATCAAAAGGGCATAACTTTCAGCTCAGATGTCCAAAATTTTCATGCTACATACCGTTGGAAAGATAAAAGAAGGATGTATAACTTTCCAGTAGGCAACTTTACCAAAATCTTTTATATCAATCCCAATTTTGCCCCTAAAGTCCAAAGACGAATTTTCCATCCAGCATACTGCATCAATTTCTTAACTTCATGACAACTTTTGAGACTCTTAGAGATATAATTGAAATTCGATGTCTTCATACGAAATGTAGCCATATATCTCTAGTTTAATCCAAATCAAGAATCATCTCACTTGGATGACTAGAGAAAATGTTGTGGATAAAATACTGAAGCATACTTAGTGAACATTTTCCAGATCAACTCTTTATTTCAAAATCTTTCCTTACACAACTCATACCAAGATTGCCTTTTCTACTTCATTTACTCCTCATTCTTAACTTCATTTCAGATCAATGTCCTCCACAAAGAAATCAAAATACATGAATAATCATGAACACGAATAACAGAACATACACATATATACCTATTCTTCATCAATTTACTACACAAATATTGCTTTCATTTTACTGCTAACTTTCATCTTAATTCTTTCTATTTCAAAAATCTTTTATGCACCAAAACACCATAGCAAATCGTGAATCTCTCCACATTTCGTATTCCCTACTTTACTTTTATCTATCATTTCTTGTTTCAGAAACTTTCATTAATTTGTTCTTTACTCGTGACTAATCACCAAAATTTTCCATTCATCAGCTCCAATCTTTCATGAAAAGTTTGAGGTCCAACAATCCAACTTTTCATTCTAGAACTAAACACAAAGGAGTTTAATATCATTTTGTTCATAAAGTGGTGGAAGATAGAAGTGTGGACATTTAGAAAATTCACAAGCAATCAATCTGGATAAAAAGGTTTTTGGAGGAGATTGGGCACTGACAAGAGAAAATTCCGTTGTATTGTGATAGTTAGAGTGCCCTGTATATTGCAAAGAATCCAACTTTTCATTCCAGAACTAAACATATAGGAGTTTAATATCATTTTGTTCATGCAGTGGTGGAAGATGGAAGTGTGGACATGCAGAAAATTCACAAAAAAAAGAGAACCTAGTAGATGCACTAACAAAGCCAATCACCACTGATAAATTCATATGGTGTAGATCCTTATATGGCTTGGCAGAGACTTACACAACAGAGAAATGGCAAGATTGAAAGAAAGGTGTGGAGATTGATTGGTTTTCAATCAAATTTCTAAGTGGGAGATTGTTAGTTTTCTATCCCACATCGGAAGTGGGTGAGAATATAAGCTTCATTTGAAGCTATATAAAAAGACATATGCTTAAGGTTTTAAATATCCTAAAATCTCTTTCCCATAAACTTGTGTATTAATTCTAGTGTAGATTGTGAGATCTTCCTCTTGTAATTTTTGTTTTCTATTGTGGAAAGTTTTCTATTCTTGCCCGTGGTCTTTTCCCCATATACATTAAAGGGTTTTCTACGTTAAATCTTGTATGTCTCTTTTTACCTCAATTTCTTTAATTGGTGTGTTTGTTGTATCTGTGGGAGTCCATCTCCTATCATTCTTGATGAAAATAAAGTAAAATAAAAAAACTATTAATAACAAAAAATATGGTCTAGGAGATGTGTGATTTTACTTGAATTCATTAACACCATTTTAAGGATTTACAATGGAAAAACTTTGTTCATTACAAGATCATGAAAGGATGGTTTTGGCATAAATTTTAGTAGTTTGTCATGACCCTGAAGCATAAAAAATTGTACTTGCAAACACTAAACAGGGAAACAAACCGGGGAAGAAGTAAAAGTCCCTTAGAGTAGATTGAGGATTTTTTCATAAGACTAGATTTTGCATTTTGAAACATAATCCTTAAGAATTCAAGATTTATTTTATTTTGCAATCCATTATCTGTTATTTACTATTAGTACCTAGAAGTGACATTTATGTTTAGATGATTAATCATAAAAAGAGCTTCTTTTACTCTCTTAAAGGATATCGAAAGAACCAAGTTATTCCCAATTAAAGATACAATTTAAGATACATAGTTGTGGTTAGATCAATTTTTAAGGTTAATTTGGGTAAATAAAATTAGTAAGGTTGATCCATGTAACTTGGTTTTGTTTAGTCCATATGGTCTAACTTTGCCAAGTTAGAACTTTTGAGTTTTTTAAGGAAGTCAACTCTAGGGGATTTTTTTTTGGACAAGTTCAAACTATAGGGATTTTTTTTAGAATTCCAAACCATAAGAGTTTTTTTTACTTTCCCTAAATACAGGGAGTGCCTTTTCTTTTACCCTTAATTTTATTTGTTGACCAGAACTCTTATAACGTAGGTAGTTTTATTAATACAATTGGTCTTGATCATACGAATCTCTGAACAAATTAAGTGTTTAAGGAACCAAATTTGATTGATGAAAATCACTAGGAAGATGATCTTGAAGCACTACAAGAGTTAAGATATTTAGTGACAATTTTTTGTGACTAATCATTATTTTGTCACAAATATGAGGTTTTTTGTGACAAAATAATTGATTGACACTATTGTTTGAATTATCTGTAATGATTAATTTTTTTGTCACCAATACAATGGTAATTGTGACTATTTAGTATCTTTCACAATTAAGTTGTCACTGTTAATATATTAATAGTGTCAAACTTTCTTTTATCACTAAGTTTTATCACTAAAAACCTATTAAATTTGGCGCCAAAATAATTTTGGCGGGAATTAATTGAAATTGTGACAAAATATATATTAGTAACTAATATTTTTTATTTGTTGTTACAAAACATAGCTTGGTCAATAATATTTTTTTATTTTTGTGACGAAATGGCTTATCGTCACACAATATTTTATTTCTTGTGACCAAAAATTTTGTCAATAAATATTCAATTAATTAGTGTTTACTTCAAATTGTCACAATAACCGAACTATAACTATGATCACTACTATTCGTAATTTAGTGACAATTTTTTGTGACTAAATATTGTTGTCATCACAAATACGAGATTTTTTACT
>JANIPN010758616.1:0-10778 GCA_027478595.1 Erythroxylum anguifugum
TGGGGGCAACGTATCTCTCTGCAAATCCAGTGTTTCATGCAAGAACAAAACATATAGAAGTTGACTTTCATTTTGTGTGAGAGAGAGTGGCAACAAAAGCATTAGAGGTTCGATTCATATCGTCCCAGGATCAAATTGCTGATATTTTTACAAAGCCGCTTCCAGTTCGATAACTTTCAGAATTACGTCACAATCTGAATCTGTGTTCAGACAGATTAGATTAAGGAAGGCTATTGGAAGTTTTCTCTTTGTTAAATCTTTGACTTAGCCGTGTAATCTCTAGCCTTTAGCTGTTAGGTAGATAGTGGCGCAATAGGTGTCAGGTAGAGTGGCACATATCTCTTGATAGTGGCGCACATCTCTTGTTTCATTTTTTTGTTGCTTGATTTACGGCGTGTACAGCTATATATAGACAATGAGAACCAGCATGTGATTTTTAAGTGGGCCATCTTCTTATCTGAATACACAACTTTTCTAGCAAGTTTTATACTCAAAAGATCATTTCATTAGAAAAATAAGAGTCTCATTAAATATAGGGACACAGACTTCAAGCTTGCAGTGTTAGGCCTTACTATACTCGCTAAATTATTCACCAGCGAAAACAAATAAAACTGAGAGGAATTAAAAGGTTCAATTAGTTTGAATTTGAATATGTGAAATTAATGTAATATTAAAATTTTTAAAACTACTTTCGAATATTATGATCTTATCTATATTTCAATATAAATTTTGAGCTCTATAAACACCTTTTTGTCAAATATTATACTCACCCAATTGTTTTTCTTTTTCTTATTTTCATTAAACAACACAACATCACTTTTTCAATCCTTGCATTGTCAAACTAATAATGCATTGATTATCAAGGCTTTTGATTTTGACGTCCAATAGTTTGATTCTCTTTTTAAGTGAGGTCTTGGTTCGAATCTTATAAGTGAAGAAGCAAATAGGTTCTACAAAACTTTGTTACCCTTTTGGGTCCACCTACCTTAAATTAGATTAGCCACTTTATGATTTAATTTCCTTTAAATAATATCTCTCATTCAAAATCTTATGAATAAAATATGAAAACTTTGGTCTTATGAATTCAGCTGACATAAATTGAATGAGTTAAGACCTCAATTATTATTTCCAGAACATATAACTCAAAAAAGAGATGTCTAAAAACATCTCATCCATATTTAACTAAAATAGCTCAATCAAATATTTTGAATATAAGTAAGTTCTCCTGGGGCAGAAGATCGTCAAAGTAGAGTCATGGCATATTAATGGAAAACTACTGTTTTAGAATATTAGTCTACTGTAAGCTTAAGTTACAAAGCAAGTTCAATATGTAAGTCATGATATCTAGATGAACAATCATAAAGAAAATCATATACAAAAGGATTTGTATAGAAGTAAAATGGATTGTCACTTACCAAAAACAAAATCATGAGGTTAGATATGAAGGCAAGTAAAAAGAAGTTGATATTCTTGTTAGTTACCTATAGAAACTAACAAGTAAAAGGAAAATCAAAGAATGGAGAGCCATGTGAGATGTGAATCTACCTAAGAGTATACCCTAGAGAATCCAAGAACAAGTTTGAGTCAAACCCAAAATGGTTCAAATGGATGAATAAAAGAATTGACCCATTGATTACAAAGAATCAAGAACCAAATTCATAAAATATTTTGAATGCAACAAAGAAAGAATTCTTTGATAAGTTTGAAGTTCTATAAAGAATAAGGAAAAGAAGCTCTGATAACTCTCAATAAACATATATTTTTAACTTGTTTTAACTGAAAAGAAATATATCGTAAATACTAAATAATAAAAAATAGATTTTTTAACTTTAAATAGAAAATAAGGTTTCGAATAGCACGATCTGGGCCATAATTATAGGCTGAGTTGTGACTATAAAAAGAATTTAGCATTGCACGTCTTATATCTACATTTGTATCTTGTGGTTATGCATCTTATTGTATCTTTAAGGAGTTGGGCACGACCTAGGACATGATCATGATGATAAATCATGGATATGTCTATAACTTCTGAAGATAGACACTATTTAGACAACACTCATGTTAGAGAATGTATTCATCTAAAGATTGTTTTGCCTCCAAATTTCCTTTAAGTCTAACTATTGTGATTGCTATAAGCTTACATGTAATTGATCCGCTATCTTTCAACCAATCGTGCTTGCATCATACTCGCACACTTTAAAGGATTCGTCATCGACCTACATCAAAAGGAAAATAAACCTCTCTGTATAAAGGTACAAATAAGATTTGGTTAACATCAAGGTTTTGAAACCCAGACCGGACGTTGAACCGGAGGCCTTACTGGTCACCGGTTCGACCGGTTCAACCACCGGTCGAATCCGTGTGACATCATAATTACGCAATAATTATATTTAATTATATATAATATTAGTAATATTAAAAAAATAGAAAAATATACCAAATAATATAAAAATATTTAAAAATAAAAATAAAAAATTTACTGAACCAGCGGTCGAACCGGTTCGAACAGTCTCGGTTCAACCGATCAATTGACTGGTTCTTACCGGTTCCTACTGGTTCAATTGAGGACTGGTTTTTAGAGGTCATCCGGACCGGATAGCCAACCGGTCACCGATCGAACTGGTTGAACCAGTCGGTCCGGTCCAGGTTTCAAAACCATGGTTAACATAAATAACACTCCTTAAATTCCTCCCTTTTTCGACTCTCACTCTTCTTCTCTTTAATCTCTCTTTTCAATCTCAATTGGTCTTCATAAACCTGCTTAAATTTTAAAGGTATATGAGTAATGAGCTTACTGTTCATGACGAAAGAATATCTATCTATAGATCCATTTTTATGGTCTTTTTATCGAATTCCGAAATTTTCCCTAAGAGAATATAGCCAATATGCATAAGTACTATATCACACAATACCTCATTACAATATTCACGAATTAAAAAAAAACACTTACTTAATGACTTCACCTTACCACATTCATTTAGTCATGAAACTTGTATGGCTTCAAATGCTTCATAGTGGGCAAACTCAATTTCTCTTTAAAAGTAGTGCTAACTACTTTAGTGTAACTTCCTCCACCAATAGCCATACTACATATCTTGTCATAAATGTGACATACAGTATGAAATATGTATTTCCTTTATAACTTTGACATATTCTCTTTAATTTGAAGACTTGATGCCCTCCTAATGATAAGCATCTCACTTTCAACAACATAATCAATAGTCTTAGTACTAGACCCTTTACATGGGGGTAAAGGATTATATTCGTTTGAATAACTTACACTTTACACCTTTCCATCATTTTTTATGATTATTATTCTCTTATCTGGGTGTTGGTATGCAATATGCCATGTTCTTTAAAAACAAAAACAATTAATAGATCTATTTTGAGGAAGTTGACAATTGATTTTATCAGTTCCTTGATTGTAGACAGCATCTTTGGTTTTTGGTTGGCTTAGTTTTTGCTTCGGAATAACCCCTATTGTCTTTTTCCTCATAAGCACTAGTACCAATTAGGTACTTTGACATTCCTTTGTGTTTTAGTTGTCTCTCAACCTTCATAACATGTAACCATCTCTTCTAACTACACATATTGTTGTAACTCTACTATATTGGTTATATCTTTGGGGGACCCATTCAAGAATCTTGTTATAGTTGCTTCTCTATTATCTTTTATATTGGCTCGAATTATGACTAATTTTTTCTCCTTATGATAATTTTCTACACTTATTATGACTAATTTTTCCTCCTTATGATAATTTTCTACACTTATTGATCTTCGAGTAAGAATTTATAACTTCTAAAACAAATCTCCATATTAGTGGCTTGACACAAATCTCCATCTCATAATAGGTTTTGATTTATTCTAAGTCTTTATAGGTCGCTTACAATTCCTCCTCCTATCGGTAACCATATGATCCCACTAAATTATAGTATAACCACCTTTGTGACTAATGTGCATTAGGAACTTGTACTAATTGTTTCCTTTTGCAAATTATCTATGGCAATATCTTGCATCTCTAATCTTGCCAAACATCATATTCATACTCTCAAAATGTTGTTGTTTGACCTACATAACATATGAATTGCCTTTATCATCATTTGATGATAAAACACCTTTAGAAGACATATTTGAAAGATGTAAGAAAAATTAGTAAAGAAAATTTTCTCACACCCCTTCATTTATATGCTCTTAAAGGTGACAAACTACTAATATTTCACTGTTTGCTTCCTTTAAAAGTTTTTTAAAGAACTAAACAAAGTTAAATAAGAATCCAAACTTATAGAGTCTAAAAATTTAAGAACTATTGGTCAAAAAAAAGAAAATAACTCATAAATTAAGTAAGAATTATAGAAATTGAATAAAAAAGGAAAGATCAATAACAATTTCAATTTGTTTTTTAGAATGAGTTTCTTCAAGTAACTGTTGTTGTTCACCTTCTTTCTTTTCTTTTCTTATGAATAATAAGTATAAATAGCATGAGACAAAGGAATTGAACAACAAAGAAACTCTAAAACAAAATTAGAGATAGGCAAACCTTAGCATATGATGAATAAATTGAAAATACTTTAAATAAGAAGCTAATACAATTTTTTCTAACCATATGAAAGAAGCTTTAATGGCTCTCATAAAAATATATCTCAAAGTTTTTCTAACTAAAAAGAAACATAACTTAAATACTAATTAATAAAAAATTGATTTTTTTTAACTTTTTTAAAAAAGGTCTCAACTAGCACAATTATGGGCAAGGTCATTTTTACTACAAAAACTTTGATACCATACAACTTATATCCATTCTCAAGTCTAGTGTCCATAAATCCTATAGTATCTCTAGAGAGTTGAGTGCAAATTAGAACATACCTATGGGTATAAACTATGGATCTGTCTGTAACTTTTGAAGATAGATATGGTATGGGCATATATGTATTGGAGGTTATGTTCATCTAAAAGTAAGTGTTTGGCCAGTAAATTTCCTCTAACCCTATCTTTTGTGATCGATTTAAGCCTACATGTTTCAAATAAGGAACTCTAAAAACTACTAGGCAAAGAGGGTATTACCCAAAATCCAAAGCTAAATCCTGAACCAAGCTATGTCATAGCCTTAGATGATCCTAAACCAAGTAATTTTATAGATCCAAATGCTTTTATCGACAAAATAAAAACATTGGATAATTTAACCCAATCTCTACATGCTGACTTGCTAAATACTACGTCTGATTAAAATATTCACACTGAAGCTCCAAATATGTTAATTCTTATAAGTTCTAATGATTCATTATGCTCTAAGATCCATTAGAAAATGATACCCCAAGTCCTATAGCATCCCCTAACACATCTCAAGAAATAGTTCCAACAATTGAACACTTACCAATTAATGCTCAAAAGCTCATTCCAAAAGTTGCATAACTCATACCTAAAACAAAAACAAGGATGAGGAGTTCATATCAGTCAAGAAAAAGAAGCCAAGTTATAAACTTAAGAAGAAGGACCCTTCCTCTTCATATATTCTATGAATTTTATTAATTTGAATGTTAAAAGGCTCCAAAAAGGCCAAAAAAATAAATAATTGGGAACTTTCTCAATAGTTGTAATTTGATTAGTCTTTAAATACCAAAATAAAATGAATAAACTAATAGGAAAACCATTTGCTTTTTGCCTAAAGGATGGAATATTTTGAGCAATCATATTACATACCAAAAAGGAATAATTATGGATGTCTATAGCTCTAGGATAGTATCAATGCATCACCATCATTACAGTGATTAGCGCTTACACCTCAGGTTCTTAATCAATCCCGCTCCTATCTTAACGAATGTAACTTTTGCCTATACATTTTCAATAACATAAACAAGCTCTGGGAAAATCTAATCAGACTTGGAAATTCTATTCTTTACCTTAGTTGGTTTTGGGGACTAAAATGGTTCCTTATACAACAATGGGACTGAGGGAACAAATTCAAAAATGGTATAATAATGACTTTAAAAATGCCTCACTTAAGAAGATCTCAGTGACCTTAATTTTGATGGATAATGCTTTATAAGTAGATAGATAAATGACATCTAAGAATGGAAATCAATTGAACTTTGGTGAATTCATGATGGCTAGCTACCCATAAAAACGATAGAGTTTAGTTTAACCTATCTCTCTACTTATATCATTTGTCAATTGAGGTTTATCCTCTAAACAATCTTAACCCTAGGAAAAGTCATTGCAGATTCTTAAACTTTTTGTCATTTACCCCAGGGTTTAAATATGCCATCACTAGAGGAATACACTTTTATATTAATGGCTTTGAAGCATATATATGCATTGAAAAGCTACAAGCTAGGATGCCCCCTCCAATTATGTTGAAGCCCTTAAGAAACATAACTTACTGCTAAAATAGAATGTAGAATACAATGGTAAAATAAAGGTGGTAAAAATGTAAAATTTTACCATAGTAAAATATTAATAAAGAGGAACATCAACATGATTAGTCATGTTAAACAATCCTTAAGTACTCTAGGTAACAATAACTATTCTCTCAAAATCATTCAATTAATTATTCATACATATACTAATCATGACTTGGAGATGATGCTCACCAAATCTTTCACAAAAAAGGAAATCAAAGAAGATATTTTTAGTCTCAACTTTAACAAGGCCCCAAGACCAAATAGGTTAAATGCTTATTTCTTAAAAAAAAAGATTGGAGATTGGTAGGCATCACAGTTACTAAGGTAATTTTGTGAGTTCTTTAATTTATGTAAAATGACAAAAAGAATCAGTAAGACTCATATTTGTCTCATTCTCAAATGATTTAATCCCTAAACCATACAATATTATAGACCAATAGCTTGCTACAATGTCATTTATAAGATTCTCTCAAAGATTTTAGTAGCTAGAGTGAAAGGCAGCTTAATCACATTAATCAATTCTTATCATAAGAATTTTATTTACAAGGAACAAACATAGGGTACAATATTTTAATTACTCAAGATCTCTTTAAAAATTATCACAGGAAGCCAACTACAAGAATTTTCTCAATCAAAGTAGATTTCCATAAAGCATTCAACACAATTAACTATAATTTTTTGTTCCATACTATTCCAAATTTTGGATTCGTAGATAAATTCATTTAGCAGGTCTAACAATATGGCACAACCACCTTATATAGCATTATGGTGAATCGGGAGCAATTTAACTATTTTAAAAAGTCAAAGGTTTGAGGTAAGGAAACCTATTATCCCCTTATTTATTTATTCTTTGTATTGAAGTGTTGACAAGATATGTAAGAAAGAATATCAATAATGGAAGGGGGTTCAACTATCACTTCCATCACAAAAGACTCAACCTCTTCAACCTCTCATTTGTGGATGATATGTTACTATTATGTAGAATTGATTCCAACTCTCTCAACATCATGATAGACTTTTTAAAAATGTTCAACAACTTGTTGCGCTTAGCCATTAACAACTTAAATAGTTCTTTCTTTGTCTTTGTAGGTAGCTTAAGAGAATTTGAACAACTAGCCATTTAATTAGTACAATATAGAACAGGCTCCTCTCAAGTACCTAAGAATCTGTATCTTAGCTACCAAAATCAATCATAAGGACTGTCAACCTCTTTATGATGTAATCTCAAAAGAACCATCAATTCCTAACTTACATAAACCAAAGCAATTGAAAAAGTGATAAAAGATTCTTATGGATATGTAAAGGGGATGATTCTTCAAAGGAAAAAGATTAAATAGTCTAAAGTTTTCTCTTAAAATAAGCATAAGAGCATGGAATTAAGTCCATCAAAATAATGAATGGAGTTTTATTAGTGAAAAGGATTTAGAATCTCTTTAATAACCATGAATCCCTTTGGGTTTAATAAATTCATTCCGAATTCCTTAAAGGAAAAAAAACATATGGAAAATACAAGCTAAACATGACACCTCTTGCTCTTTTAAGCAAAATTTTAGCCTAAGAGATGCTATCGGACCTTATCTGGGAGTAAAAATAGGGAGTGGATAAAGGAAATAACTATGGTATAACAATTGGCATCCATATAGCTCTTTTTATAAATTACCAAACTCTAACTCTCTAATGGTTAGGATGAAAGAAAATTCCAAAGTTTCAACAATCATACAAGAGAATTCATAGTATTATCCTTTTCTTAACTTAAAAGGATTCAACTCAATTATTGACTCCTTATTAGATTACTCCTCTAATCTAAATGATGATGGAAAAATTATTTGTTGAGGTATAAATTTGGTAAATTCATAAACAAGACTTATTGGGACTTATTTCATATGAGTATGTTAATGGTTCCATAGAAAAATCCAGTATGGTTTCCTTAAGACTATCCCAAGTTATCTTTTATTCTTTAACTAGTCATTAAGAGAAGATTAAGTACCAAAAACAAACTTAAGAATGAAACTCCAATTCCTATTGTAATTATGTTCCTTATGCAATAATGGGCAAGAAATAATATATCACTTATTTTCAAATGTCAGTTCACCTCCTAGATATGACTTAAACTTTAACATCCCTATAACAGTTAATGCTTGAGTAATAAATTAAATGATGGGTAAAAGATATGAAGCTTCCTTATGGTTTAAGTAACTTAAAAGTTAATCATTAAAATTCTCAAAAACTCTCTTTTGGTTTTTGATTTTTTAGAAAAACCACTTCTTTTAGACTTTCATTAAAAAATAGAGACAAAGAATATGTAATATAAACATTATATGTAAACAAATTAAATATTATTAACACGACGATCCAATCTAATTATTGAATTTGCTCGAACTAATTTATTATATTTATCTTAACTTATTGGTTTAAGTTAGATTTATTTGATTTGGATTAGGTTAAGTAACAATACCAATAACATTTTATTGGTCCATATGTAATATTCATATAACGTATATTTCTTTATTATTTTTAAAATAAGTTCAGGAGAAGTATTTTTAAAAAAATAAAAAAGGAGTTCTGATGAAAATTTTAAAGTTTACTAATTTTTTAAAGTTACTTAAATTATAAGGAAGTCTTGTAATTAAGTGACTAGTAATTAAATTATAAGTAAGTCTTGTAATTAAATAGACTAGTAATTAAGTGACAAATGGATCAATTATTCTGTGACAAATGGGCTGGTAAGTTGACGAAAAATGGCATAGTTGATTAATGGACAAGTGACCTAGTTAGTTGGAGACATTTGGCAGCACCTATGCTTGATAAGTGCTGAACATGCCACAAGACATATGGCCATTCCATTGGATGACACCTAACACCTTATGTATAAGTTTCAGCAGGAGCAACTCCAGCTATGGTTATTTCTCTTCTTCCTTCCTCTCACACACCACCGAAACACTCTTCCTTGCACCTCCCTATGTTTGTTTATGCTCATGTTTGATTGTTGCACCAATAATTCGTGCTTCACCCTCACAAAATTAAGTAGAGAATCAGAGCATAGTTGCCTTGTCCTAGCTGAAATCTTTCAAGTTTCCATATTGAATGTGTGATGATTATGCATGTTTGGAGTATTGATTTAGAGTGACTTTTGGAGCTGGGATTTGAACTAAACAAGTAAGTAAATGATTAGTGTTTATAGCATGTTATGATAGAGAATTTATGATGATTGAATTAGGGAAGATTGTATAAGATGTTGATGTGAAAGTGTGCTGGAAAATTATGATCTTGATAACTTTCACTGAACATGTCTAGGTATTCTGATTATAACCTGATCTGTGTATTTCTAAATGATTTGATTCTTAATTTAGATTAAAATA
This sequence comes from Erythroxylum anguifugum, assembly GCA_027478595.1. Lineage (NCBI taxonomy): Eukaryota > Viridiplantae > Streptophyta > Magnoliopsida > Malpighiales > Erythroxylaceae > Erythroxylum > Erythroxylum anguifugum. Next base: position 9,755 of record JANIPN010758616.1, read on the forward strand.
GAGATATATGTCTACAACTTTCTTGAAGAAGTTGAATGTTAATTCTATCTCTAAGCATTTCAAAATCTTGCTGGAAGTAGAGTTAGGAGTTCTGTTACAGTTTAAAAATAGCCTGAACTATTTTGGGTATAACTTTTAGTATACTGAATCAAATTGTACGATTTTAGTGTTATTAGAAACTAGAAACATAGTTGAATAATTGTCTAGAAGAAAGTTGTTGGGACCCGATCTCGGGACCGGACCCCAAAAAAACGAAAACGAAGGAATCTGAATCGGACGCAAAATGGCGGAAATGAAACAAACGGATCATAAACAAAGCGAAATAAACGGATCGCAAACCGAACGAAACGGAAGAAATCAAAGCGAAAATATCGAATCAAACCGATACGACAAACTGAAGCAAACGAATCGATGGGCTCGGAATTAACGAAAACGAAACGAACGGAAACAAATCTATTCGACATCCGGGAAGAAAAACTTGTAGACAACCGTCGCGTTGAAAACCCCTAAGACAACCTAAGCCAAAAACTGTGCAAATTTTTTTTCCAATCTTATTCATTCCTTTTACCATTATTCAATCGAATACAATTCAATCTCTAATAAAATTCTCCATTTTGGTACTCATCAATCAAAGTGATTCCAAAAACCTATTGACTTCATTTACTCTCAAACTCAATTTCCCATCTGAAAATTTTATCCTTAATCAAAACTTATTTCTTTAAAAGCTAGCGTAACTCATAACTTATCAAATTAATCAAAATCTTATTATTTGATTTACCATAACATCTCACACATGACAAAAATACAAATAAGCACCCACCCAATTTTAACGAAAATTGGGCAGCATAGCGGTTATATTTTGCCAAACCCAAAAATCTGCAAACATATTCAAACACACTTCTATAATCACTTTCAACCATAACAACCATCATCGGACCCCCCGTTCAGAATTCAGCATAAACAACGCAATTCTAACCTAACACACTTCAATAATTTTCAAAACAACCCACAATCAATCTCATTA
>JANIPN010758722.1:0-10777 GCA_027478595.1 Erythroxylum anguifugum
ATCATCGAAAAAGAATACACAATTCAACCCCCCTTCTTGTGCATTTTGTATATCGAATATTAAGTCTATACTAACGTGTGATTTACTTCATAAATTAGATATGTAGTAACTCAAAAAAATATTGAAAAAAATATAACCTGGTGGTAATATTGCATAGCTTCAACTGTAGTGAAATTCAAAAGTTTTCACCAAGTTTGCCAAAAATAGAAGCCGTGATAGTTTCTATTTTGTCAGTCAGATCCACGTCATAGCGGCATCTATATCAAAAGTTAATTAGAATATATATGTTAATTAGAAGAAAAAAAAGGGCATTAGTTGAAGAAGTTGTCATGGACGGGTGTGACATGTTAAGTCACACCCGTGAAGAAGAAGAAAAAATGGATATTAAAATTGAAGAAGGTGTCACAGGTGTGACTTAACATGTCACACCCATGAAGAAGTGTCACGGCTGTGACTTAAGGAAAAATTAGACATTAAAATTGAAGAAGGTGTCACAGGTGTGACTTAACATGTCACACCCGTGAAGAATAAAAAGAAGACATTAAAATTTTAAGTCACACCCGTGACATCCAAATGAAAAATGTTGTTAAAAAATCCCAACATATACAGTACATGAGAAGCAAAAAGAATTAAATTGGAAAGAGAAAAGAGAATAAGGAAACCTAGGTTCATTAGGAAGTTTTTCACTGCAAGAATTACAAGTGAATGGAACTCCGTAGGTAGTAGTTGTAGAATGAAAGCATTTCTTACATGCCATACACTAGTACTTTTGCAAGATATGTTGGAAGGAATATTAGCTTTAATCCATATTGTCTACAAATAACTGGTAATAAGATTTTTATTAAAAAATTAATATGAAATATTTTATAAGAATATAAAATGTAGTTACCTTACTAGTAGAATTCAAGAAGATGATTTTGGTAATTTTCTAATGTGATTCGAAAGATATATCAGGATTATATCTCAGATAAGCTCGTTAGTTAAAAAGGTTTTTAAATTCTTTATTATTTCGTCATGCCCTGTAACATAATAATTATAAATACAAAAGCATCAAAATATTATAAAATTTCTATATAATTTTATTGATTATTGGAGTAAAGATAAGGTAGTACCAATTTTTAAGATTTGCAACTTCTTGTATTGGTGGATCAACAAGAATTGTTGAGTCAAACCAGGTGGATAATGCAACACATAAAATTTTGAATTGTAACGTAAAAATAAAATAGAAGGATAACTGATAAAATGTAATAGCATGATTAAGAAAAAAATACTGTTATAGAAGTTCACCTTCAGTCTCCTACGTACAATTATCAGATAAGAGTGTAAGGATTCAGTAATTTGTTTTCCCTCGTTAGTAACAAAAGCATTCCACATCGACAGTACAACTTTTTGTTGTCTAATAAAAAAATAAATGTTAGGAAAAAGAAAGAATTTATCTCAATTTTATGCAAAATATAAGGAATAATAGAGAATTAAAATTACTGTTTGTTGGCGTTAACAAATTTTTGCACAGTTGAATTTTTGCCATCTTTGTTGATTTCTTTCTTATCGAAGACTTCAAGAACTACGATCAAAATATCTATCACATGTTAAATATAAATATAATCATATATAATAGAAAAAAATAGTCAACATTGTATAAAGAAATAGATAAAGGTTCTAACTTCTAACTAACTGATTTTTCCTTGTCATTTATACAGTTGATAATATTGGTGAAAGGTGTATAGTTAAATTTCATGGGATGATGCTATCATCATTTGGTACAGGTTCAATGACAGTGCGACTTGTAATTATCCATTGTAATTTCAAGTCTTCAGTTTGATATTGAGCCGGAATTGGCTTCGCAATGGCATTAAAGATACTTATATTTTTTACATGGTTGTAAAATGTTGCTCATTTGTTGGATATCACTGTTGAACTTAATACCTTCAACTTGTGATCCCTGTTAATAATAAAGAAATTATTAATAATTAAGTAAAAAATCATTTTGAATGAAGAAAGTGTAATTGTCATACCTCATAATAAAAAAAGTTAAACTTTTGTCTCTTTGATGGTATGCCAGGTGAGGCGACAACATGTTGTTTTTCTTGGACGATAATTTCGCATGACCACCATTGAGTACTAGGTAAAATATCCTTAATCAATAAACGGTTTTCCATCTTGCAAAATTTTGTTTAATAAATTAATCAGGGGGAAAAGTTTTTTTTACATGAAATGAAATTATATCATGTTGAAAAAAAAACAATTAACATACCTCCTAACAACTTTATTTTTATAATTTGACTAATTGAAAATTTTCATAAAACACAATATTTCTTGTCTTTTGATCAAACTTTGAAGATTCAAAAATTCCTGGAACAATAAGAACTTTAACTGATTCAAGAGTTCTAGCTCTTGACAGAGCTACATATAGTTGTCCTTGTGAGAATACAAGTTGACGGAGATAAATTCCTACGTAATCAAGTGTTTGACCTTGGGATTTGTTTATGGTCATTGCAAAACGTAAATGAGTAGGGAATTGTGTTCTAACAAAAAGTTATTCCATTTTTTTTCATTTTCTGAAGATTGCAAGGGAATTTTAGGTATAAAAACCAATTTTCCTTTATGAGGTCCAAAGACAATTTCTGCAGAAATTGTATGGTCTTTTAATTGCCTGCATATCAACCTTGTCCCATTGCATAGTCCCTCAGTTGGATTCAAATTTTTTAGTAGCATAAATGGGGAGCCTTCTTTGAGTAAGAGTTTATGTGGAGGTAGGCCTTTAGGATTTAAAGATTTGAGAAAATCTTCACAATCTGCTTGATGTCTTCGGTCAACCGTTTTGTCAAAACTCATGTATGAATGCATATTTCCTGACAATTTGTTAATCATTATGTCATTAATTTTGTCAACACATTTGTTTGTTAGACACAGTATGCATATGTTTATCATCTGATACGGATCAGATGAATACAAGCTTAGGTCAGGGAAGTCCTTTTCTAGTAACTTGGTCAAGGCAACAATGCATTAGAAAAAAGTAATTGTAATTCTAAAAAAAAGATAGTAAAATATATAATGAAAAAAAATTGTAATCTGTTAAGAGACTCATCCTTGCTATGATAAGGAATAACCAGTTCTTTTGACAAGGATATTTGATCTTGCTCATCTACTGGCTCAGTGCCTTCTCCTACATGTAATAAAAATTCACAAAAAGTTGGATTTGATATAGCTCTCATATTTATCATCAAAGAGAATTTACACATTTGTCGCCAAAGATGTGAATTTAAAAGACTCGAATCAATTAGTTGTTGTTTTGTAAATTGGTCAATAACTGGCAAGGTTTGACGAAAATCACCACCAAATACAACAATTTTTCCTCCAAAAGGTTTATTAGAGTCCATAATATCTTGAATCAAATCATGAAATGCTTTAATGGCCTCTCATTTTGCCCTAGAAGCCTCGTCCGATAAGATAAGACTAGATTCAAATATCAATTTTGCAATACTTCTTTACTTACTTAATTGACAAAATGTTTTCTTTGATAAATCAAGTGGGATTTTAAATCTTGAGTGCATTGTCATACCACCAGGAAAGACTGTGCTACAACACCCGATGTAGCAATAGCAATTGCAATATGTCCTTGTGACCGTAAATTTCCAAAAAGAGCTTGATATAAGAAAGCCTTTCCAGTTTCGGCAGGACCATCAATAAAAAATCTTCCACCACTTAAAGCCAAAACTGAATCCATAATTAAATCAAATATGTTCTTTTGCTCATTATTCAACCTTGATTGTATTAATAAGTCTTCTGGATCAACCTGCATATTATTCTCACTTTGTATTTCTTTACTTTGATGTTGATGATAATCAACATGAAACTGATGATTAGCAAAATGATAATCGGCTAAGCTTTTCCCCATTTGCTTCAGAGATTTATTAATTTCTTGAAGGGACATTTTTGTAATGTCATCAAATGTATAGGTACTATAGGAAGAAGAAGCATACTGGTAGTTAGAAGAAAGGTCGTCTTTGAATATTTCCCAGAGTTGCTTAGGATTTGTTGGTGAATAATAGAACAAGGGTGTAGCAAATAAAAGTTTGAGTGATATTGGCTTGAAGCATAAGAGCTTCCTCAAGAGTTTGTTGTATATAAAAGTCAGACACTAGCAATCCTAATTGCAGTTCAGCCTCCCTGAAACAACTTTTTTTCTCACCATCAACAGTCAACAAGTTATCAAATGATGTTGGTCCTTTAACACGTGTGAGTAATAACGTCAAGTAATACCTTTCTCCTTCTCTAGCGTAAACAGTAACCAATCTTCCTATTAATTTTTTCGACTTCTTTCTGACCATGTTTTTGTTTTCGATTCCAAACAAAATGTTCTAGAAAATCTTTATACAGACATTTCATCTCTTCTGCCTTTTTATTTGTCAAATTCATCTTGAAAAATTCGGACAGCATTGTTTTCAAGAAGTCAAATGTTCTCAATAAAAAAAATAAATCTGCATTTTTGTCAAAGGAAATAAACTGCTAATCTAGGAGATGAACTTGCAGTATATAAACTGATGGATTAATCTCTGTTAGATGAAATTCATATATATGCCATAAAGCTTCAGGTGGTGAAATCCAACGACCTTTTTGAAAATTACTGATTTCATCATTATCTTCTGTGATCTCTTGATCGACAACACTAAAATTGACAAGATCATGGCCCTTGAAAACATATTTGTATAAGCACTTAACAAGCTTCACAGTTGAACATATTTCAACATTTATGTGACAATCAATTAGCATTAAAAGGTACGGATTATGAGGAACAACCCACCTATTATCAATCTCATGTCTGCAAATTTTGGCTTTCCTACTATCATCTCTTTGTCTATAGCATGGTTAACTATCTTCACCATGAACAGTAAAAGGAGCAAAATTCTTAAGATAATGGTTTTTGCACACACCATTTCTCATGCAAGGGTAATCTTTATTCATAAAACCATAAGGACCATGAATCATATGCCTAATGATAAGAGAATATAATCATGAATTTTGATCAGGATCTGGTGTTTCCGCAGATATGATCTAATCGCAACAATCTGGATTTAGGAATTTAGAATGCAGCTTAAGTACCAGCAATAAATGAGCATGAGGGAATCCACGCTTTTGAAATTCAATAACATAAACAAATGCAGCCATATCTCCAAAGATTTGTTTTTTGATCAACTCATTTTTTAGAATTTCAAATTTAGCTTTGAATACTCTAGCCAATAAATCCGGTCTATCTTATGCCTTTTCATGAAATTTAAGATTGTCTTGTATCTCTCTCCATATAAGGTTGCAAGTCATGGTTAGGAAAATATTTGGTTTACCATATTTTTATACCAAAGCCATTGCATCAAGATAACGTCATTTCATGTCCCTTGGACCACTGATAAATGAAGCTAGGAGCATAACTCGACAACCAATTCTAGAACCTTCTGTTTGACCAACAGTAATACTATCCAAAACACCTTGTAGAATTTATATCCATATCTCATTCTATTTTTTTTCTATGGAAATCAAGTTGAGATGTTTCAATCTTTATTTAAGTACCCACAACAAATTATTGAAGCAGTCTTAAGCTATAGAGCTACATAGATACATCATTTTCTCTCGTTTGGAGTTGATGACAATAATATTCTCTAGTAGAAACAAAACCATCTTCACAGTATTCTTCATCAGACAACTAGTAGCAAAGAAGATGAATTTGATAAATGAAATGGTGGAATTAAATAATATTTTAAAATTGACAAAATGAAAAGACAAACTTGCCTGTGTTTTCCACAACAAACAATTCAGATGGATCAGTAAAAGAGTTGAAATGAACATCACTCCCTTCATGTAAAACATTGTTCTTGTTTCTCTTTGAATTCACCGCTTAATGCCACAATGCCATCCAGATTCACCACAAGGAAATTAATGAGGATATTGAAGGGGGTCATAGCATGCATAATAAGACTGAATTCTATAACTTGTACCCGAGTAAGCATAGACTTGGATGTGGGGGAATTTATCAATTTGTTTATCATCAATTTCAGCCCATATATCAACCGCTTGCGATGCTGTAGGAAGATTATAAACAAGTTGATCAAGGCCAAGATAACATCTCAGAACTATTTCAAGATTCTTAAGTGACGGAATGTCTTTAAGACTTTGAAAGAACTTGGCATAAGGATTATCTTGTAGAACTGCCATAATCAACTTTCACGTACTGTCACAAAGTTTATCACAACTGTTAGTCCTTTTTAGTTCCTTGTCAGTATCAAAGAAATAGAGTTGGATTCCAGATACCTTATAAGTTATTGACACTAAACTGTCAAGAAAATGATAAACTTGTCCTTGAACACGAAATGTATAAACCCTTTTCTTGTTTTTTGGTTGTTCTCGATCATACCTAGCTCCATAGGAAGTAAAAGCTACGTTGTTATTATATGTACGAACATTCTTTCTGAAATGTTCTGATTCTTCATCATTGCTAACAAATAATTGTTTCAAAGCATATGGCATTTGAGGAGCAACAATAGAAATCTGTCCTAACGAACAACAGAATGATGGAGGTTCAAGATAAAATCATTTTGCATGACAATGTTCACAATTTGGAACAAAACGAAGCTGTTGAGGCTCAACAAGTACATTATGCAAAGATGCTAACTTTGAGGAAGAACGATGATGAATGATTTATCCCTTAAAACGTATAAAAATAACATGATCACTTCGTGCACTAATCACATTAGAAATAGTAAAAATATAGGTTAAATTTTTTTTACCTTGATCAACATGATTTACATTAAAATCAAAAGATCGATTTTGTATTTGTTGACCAATGAATTAATGAATGAAAAGTTGACTGCTAGAAGGTTCACTATTAGTGAAAGAATAGAAATGTTGATCAATAATTGTTTGATGACGCGTAGGCAAAGTAGCGCTTCTCTTTTTTGCAGCTTGACCTTCTCTAAGTCGTCGCAAGAATTCCTGTTTTTATTTTCTGGCATTTCAGCATACTTTTGATTTCTTTTGCCATTTCTATCCATATCTGCATGCAAACAACATTAACGTTCTTCATATATCAATTGATAATATTTTTTAAAATATTAAAATATGCGTAGTAACAATATTTGTGAAATATATTACATTAATAAATGTTGGCTATAATTAAAATTTTCAAAATATAACATGAAAAAAATGAAGCAATACTATCATCTTTATTGATGAATATAAGACAATACATCTAACAAACCATAAATTTAATAAAGAGTTGATCATGAAGCACTACTATCTACTGGATCTGTTAATATTAAAAAAACATCTAACAAAGCATACATTTAACAAATAAGGTTAACCATACATTTAACAAAGATCTAACAAACCATACATTTAACAAATAAGGTTATTTATACATTTAATTTATTAGTAAAAATTTTAAAAAGATTGCCTAATATTGAATATACCGTAAGATAAATAAAGGATCAGGAGATATTAAAAAAGCTTAATTCATGCCAATATGATGCAAGTGAGTATATTAATAAGGTAAAATTGTATATGTAAGTTATGAAATATGGAAAAATAAACAAAAAAGTAATTATCAAATCAACGAAAAGAAATATGACAGGAACAAATATAACATAATTTTATATAATAAATTTTTTGACAAAATTCAACATACCTAAATAGTGCAAGAATGAACAGAATGAACTAGGCAATAACGAACAAGAAGAAAACCTTAAAAAAATGAAGGTTAAATGTGGTCAGGGAAAACAATTTCAGAAATATTGAAAAGATTAATTACAGATATGACCTGATATTTATACAAATGAAAACTAATTATTTATCATATATTTAAATGGAAAAAATATCAAAGAATTCTACTCAATAGAAATTCATGGAAAATAAATTTTATAAATTTATTATTTTGGATATTTGAGATATAAATACATCAAGAAGTGCATGAAATTATAGATATGTATCATGGATATGTATATTTATTGTATTTTGTCATTCTAGTTATGCTCTCTGAGGTATCGAGGGCGCTACACTTTCCAACCACTTTTGTCTCCCTCACAAATAAAATTTGGGCTTTATTTTCAACTAACTATACAGTGGTTCACCTGGGAGGAGATGCACAAGTTCTCCATTTACGGGTTCAACATCATACACATCCTGCTCCTTTCTTTGTCTCTTTTGTTTATGCTAAATCTACTCGTCGGGAACGATAGGAGTTATGGGCCAATCTGTTTGCTTTTCGACATCTGCATTCTGATATTCCTTGGACAATTACTGGTGATTTTAATGTTATTCGCTATTTGGGGGAGTATCAGGGACAGGCTACTCCCGAATTATCTTCAATTGATGATTTTAATGACTTCATAGCTGATTGTGGATTAGAGGAGCGTCCTACTCAGGGCTGTGAGTTTACCTGGTTTGGCATCCGATCTAACGGACCAGTGCTGAAGAAATTGGACCGTTGTCTTTTCTCCCCTACATGGCTTGCCTGGTTTCCGGTGGCAACCGTTCATAACTTAAGTCGAATTCAATCTGATCACTCTCCTATTTTGCATCGTTTTGATATGGCTATTGACTCCAAGCCTAGGATCTTTCGTTTCCAGAGGATGTGGCTTCGTCGCTCTAGTTTTTATGATGTGGTTCGGGACAATTGGGAGGCTCCAGTTGACGGCTTTGGCATGTTGAGGTTCTCTTTAAAACTCCGACGATTGAAGGACGCTCTGAAGATTTGGAATAAGTCTCATTTTGGCGATGTTTTTCAGAACTTACAAGCTTCCAAGGATTTGGTTTTGCACTATGAGACGACTTATGAACAATTGCCTTCCCCAGCTACTCTAGTTAAGCTAAACAAAGCAAAGGCGATTTTGATTCTGCGGGAACGTGATGATTTTTTGCTTCAAAAATCGCGACTCCGTTGGTGCCAAGAGGGTGATGTAAACAGTACCTTCTTTCATGCTTCCTTACGTGAAAAACGATCATTCCTGAGGATCCATTCCATCAAGGCTGCTGATGGCAAATGGCTGGATTTCCCTCATGACATTTCAGCTGAGGCAATCGATTTTTTTCCAAAGTTGCTATGTCAAGACTCGGACATCGATGACACTTCGGCTGCTCGGTTTCATTCCTTCACTCGTTGATGAGACGGATAATGCATCTTTGATGAGGCCGCTCACCTATGATGAAGTAAAAGCTGCGGTAATGAGTCTCTCCTCTTATAGCGCCCCTGGTATTGATGGATTTTGTGGTTCCTTTTACCACAATTGTTGGTCTATTATTAAGGATGATCTTTTCAATGCTTGTGTTGAATATATGTCGGGGATTCCGCTTCCGAGAGCCATAGCAAGTGTCCTCATTATTCTCCCCCCCAAACAGCAACATGTCACCTCTTTTGCTGATTTCCGGCCAATTAGTTTATGCAATTTCATTGGCAAGATATTCACCAAACTAATGACGGAACGGATTAAACCACTTCTGGCCAAGTTGATCTCTCCGGAACAGACAGGTTTCTTGGCAGGGCGAAATATTGTTGACAATATATTGTTGGCTCAGGACCTAACACGTTTCTTGGACTACCCGACGAGGGGTGGTAATATGATTCTAAAATTGGATATGATGAAGGCTTTTGATCGGGTGTCTTAGGCTTTTCTGGTCAGAATTCTACGTCAATTTGGTTTTTGTGAAGCCTTCATACATTTGATTATGGGCAGTCTGTGTGCAAGTTGGTTTTCAATTCTGCTGAATGGCAGCCCTGTTGGGTTTTTCCAGGCTTCTCGGGGTGTGAAGCAGGGCGATCCGCTCTCTCCATATTTATTCTTTATTGTATCTGAAGCTTTATCCAGGGGGATGAATACTTTTGTACAAACTGGCAGAATTCGACCATATGGTCTTCCAAGAGGCGCTCTAGCAGTCAATCACTTAGCATATGCTGATGATACGATTTTCTTCCTTCGTGGCGACAAACGCACACTGGAGCAATTTATGCTATTGATCGCGGATTATGAGCTTGCCACTGGTCAGAAGGTTAATAAGTCTAAAAGTTGTTTTCTTCAATCTGAAGGATTGACCTCACCACGGGTGGAACTCTCTCGAGCTATTTTACAAATGGTGCCGGGTTGTTTGCCTCTACTTTATCTTGGCTCCCCTCTTTATCGGGGACGGAAAACAGAACAAATTTTTAGGTTCATGGTCGAGCGAGTGGCGACAAAAGTCAGCAACTGGAAAAACAAATTATTATCGCCTTGAGGTCGTCTCATCTTGATAAAACATGTACTCTCTTCTTTGTCGTTACATATAATGTCGGCGATAGTCCCTCCTAAATCTGTGTTGGGCCAAATGGAGCGGATTTTTCAAAGGTTTTTTTGGGGCAGCACCACTGAAATCTCCAAACGACATTGGCGATCTTGGGAGATAATCGCAATGCTGGTGAATGAAAATGGTCTAGGCTTCCGGAAGTTAGAAGATGTGGTCAAGGCCTACACGATCAAATTGTGGTGGCAGTTTAAAAATTGCGTTGGTAATTGGGTCCATTTTATATCCTCTTTGTCTATCTCCTGGAAGCTGAAAACTAGCTGGCGGCGGCTTCTTTCTGTTGATAGGCTTGTCGGCAATCAAGTCCATCTTTGCATCCGGAATGGTTCTGTAGGAAAATCCCGGGACGTACATCACATGTACAGCAGCGGAAACAAAAATTTTTTGGTTCCCGGGACCTTCCCGAACGCCAGGATCCCGGTATCGGTATGAAAACCTCAAACCTGAATAGCCAATA
>JANIPN010759367.1:0-10774 GCA_027478595.1 Erythroxylum anguifugum
ATGAATAGTTATATTTTAATTAATTATAATGTAAATAATTAATTAAAATATTAATTAATTATAATATTTTAATTAATTATATTTAAATTAATTAATTAATTACAATATATTAATGAATGAATGAATGAATTATATTTTAATTAATTATATTGTAATTAATTATATTTTAATTAATTAATTATAATTGATTAATTGTACTTAATTAATTAGTATTAAAAATATTTTTTAAAAAAGAATCACTACTAAGGAATAAGTTTCATTTCTCTACTAAATAGAGAGTATGCAGGATTCTCCAAAAGTGGGATATCAAACTATTGCCCTTGTAATGATAATCGATAACTAACCACTCACTTTTCATTCCTTACCCATTGACCCCTTTCCAAACCCATCAACCAAACATCCCCTCAATGTTAGGGATTTGTTGTTTGTAGTTTCTTAAGTCGGAGATGGGAACAGAAGCAAGTTGAAAGACGGCGAAGTAAAACTCACTATCCTTGATCTAGTAACAACCAATTTATTGGTCCCTCAATTATTAAATAATTAATAATATTTAAAATAGTAGTATATATTAATAAATTATTTAAAGTGTACGTACGTAATATTAATTGTTAGTCTTTAATGACACCCAAGACGGGTATCAATTGGGTGTTTATAAAATTTAAGAATTTTGTTATAACCAAATTACTCAATTAACAACATTCACTATGAATAAATATGAGGAAAGTGGTTAATATGAATTAATTAAACAATTGAATAATAATTTAAAGAGGATAAGAAAAGGAAAATGTAAACTGATTTATAGCAGTTTGGCAAACGACTCTTGCCTACGTCCACTCTCATGGCTCTTCTTATAATTCATTATAATTCTTTTTTCAAGGCAAAGAATAATATCTGTATAATTTTTTTCGATAAAGATAAATTATTTACAATATTTTTCCAAGGTAAATAGGAATCAATCTCACTTGAATCACTCCCCAAATACAATAATAAAATATCCCAACAAAATTTTACAACTCAAAGTACCTCACTTTTCTTTTGATAATTTCAAAGAGGCTAGATATAAGACAATGATAGTCAAATGATTGAAAAACACTCACAAATGTGTGTAAAATATACCTAAAAACTTCTTGATCATTAAATTAATGAGAAAACACCTATTTATCTTATTTTAGGACTTTTCCTAACCATTAGAGCTAATAATTGATCATTACAACAATTATGTGAGATACTGGTTGACTAGTATGCATTAAAAACATAGGATTTACTAGTAGTTAGAATCCTAATTGGCCAAAATTAACAACTTTAACTTATATTAGTCAACCACTAACTAATATAGGTTGACCAATTGATCCCAGAAAATATGATTTAAACAACTTTAAATGCTCAAAAATAATTTGTGGAATGCAATTATGATTTAAACACTTTCATGTTGGCATGAGCTATTAATAGAAGATTTTGTGGAGAGATTATAGGAATATTTTCTTGTACAGAATCCTAGGTTCATAGCCTAAATTTGTGTATAATAGTCAATAGCTTTCCAAAATAGATTTCTTGTATATGCTATATAAGCATTCTCTTGTATCTTAAAAATATATATACAAAAAAAAACACTTTTGTGACATGATATCAGAGCATAGATCCCAAAACTTAGTTTTTTTTTTAAAGACAAGAGAGATTGAGAGCAATGGGAGATAATACTCCCTCAATAGAGAACTCCTGAGGAGACAATTCAATTCTTGCAGACTTAACATCTAGGATATCACAGATGTAGAACTAGACACCACCGACTCATGAATCAGTTGTTGGACCAATTGGCGTCAAACTAGATGACGACAATTATGGACTTTGGTCTCAAGTTATCGATATGTATATCTCGGGCAAACACAAGTTAGGATATATAAATGGAGATCTTCCACGACCCCAAGAGACAGACCCCATTTTTAGAAAATTGAGAACTGAAAATGCCATGGTGAAGGGGTGGCTCATTAACTTTATGGATCCGAAACTAATCAGCAACTACATCAGATTCCCAACAGCGAAAGCAGTATGGGACACTATTGCTACAACATATTTTGATGGCACCGACACCTCACAAGTTCATGAACTCAAAAGGAAGGTGGCAAGGCTTACACAAAGTGGAGGATCTATCAAGACATATTACAACAATCTTTAAGGCTTATGGTGAGAAATTGATTTTCGCCGACCAAATCCAATGAAATGCGAAGTTGACATACAGAAGTATAATTCTATTTTACAAGAAGATAGAGTTTACACATTCTTGGATGGTCTCAATGATCGTCTTGACAAGATTTAAGGAGATGTGCTCCAAATTCAACCATTTCCTACGGTAGAGCAGGCTTTTGCTCTTGGTCGCAGGGAAAATTTAAGGCAAGTAGTTATGTTGACAAAAGGGATGCTACACCTGGTGCTGCTATGGTCTCAAAAGGAGCATAGAAATCACAGCAACAACCCTCACTTCAAATTTTGTCCAATGGAAAACCTACCACATCAACAAATTCAAAGTCGCAAGTTGAGGGAGGTGGTTGCACACACTGTGGGAATGTGAAACATACCAAAGACACCTGTTTCAAGTGATATCCAGAGTAGTGGCACAAACTCAAGACCAAAAAGAAACAAGAAGTTGGTGCAGGAGAGAATTATGGATAAGCAACTTTTGTAAACACTGGATCTTACTTATCACTTATACCACAGGGGGACTCTTCAGTAGTTGCTATGCTAGAGAGGACACTTCTTTTATTGTTGAAAATAAATCGATGGCCTTTAATGATTCAGGTAACCATGGTTGGATTATTTATTCCAGGGTAATTGACTACATGACATTTGATCCACAAGATTTGGTCTAAACCACTCAACCAAAACGGACGTGCATTGCTAATGCTAATGGAGTAACATCCCCAGTTATAGGGGTTGGGAGAGTGGCACTTTCATCCTCTCTTTCATTACTACATACTTTGTTAGTTCCATCTTTTTCAAATAAATTAGTATCTGTCGGCCAAGTTCCTTTTAAGTTATAAAGGAATTAAATTTTTGTGCACATATTTATCCAAAATTTTGTTTGTTCCAGCATATTCTCACCAAGGAAATTATTGGTCATGGTACTAAAAGGGAGGGGTTGTACTACATGGATGATTTCAGTTTTGGTCGGGCAAAATATTGTGAGTCAAACTAATGATAAAGAACAATAGATTTGGTTATGTCATCGTCGACTGGGGCACCCATCATTTTCTTACTTGAAGCATTTGTTTCCAAGTTTGTTTTCCAACCTACATGAGTCTGATTTTAGGTACGAAACTTGCATTCTATCTAAGAGTCATCGTGTATCTTATCCAATAAGATTGAAACAATGTGGGACTCCATTTATGTTAATTCACTCAGATGTTTGGGGTCCGGCTTCGATCTTAATTTCTTCAGATGTTAGATGGTTTATGACTTTTGTGGATGATTGCACACGAATGACTTGGTTTTATTTGATGAAAAACAAGAGTTAAGCGTTTGGAATATTTCGTTCTTTTCATAATATGCTCAAGACTCAATTCTCTGCTAAAATCTAGATTCTTCGATCTGACAACGGCGGGGAATATGACAATAATGAGTTACGAGAATATTTTCAAGCACATGGTCTTTATCATGAAACAACATGTTTTCAGATATCACAACAAAATGGTGTTGTAGAGCGAAAGAATAGACATATTCTTGAAACAACGTGAGCATTGTTAATAGTAACACATGCACCCTGACGGTATTGGATAGATGCAATCGTTGCTGCAGTCCACTCGTTGAATCGAATACCATCTCAAGTCTTAAATTTTGAAACTCTACTATAAGCTCTTGCTCATCATGTTTCATTTACCCTCCGTCTTAATGCTTCCTTCACGAATATTGGATGTGTTACTTATGTTCACCTTCATAAGAACCGGTGAACAAAACTTGATCCATGTGTTATTCGTTGTGTTTTCCTGGGATATGCAACACACAAGAAAGGCTATCGGCTTTATGATCCCACTACCAGACATCTTTATATCACAATGGATGTCACCTTTCTTGAATATGAAACTTTCTTTGCAAAACACAGCTCTCATTCTTATATTTAGGGGGAGTTGCTAAATGAAGAGCAAATTGTGGATGGTTGGGAACGTTGGCCAAGCTTTGAAAATCACAGTGGTGCTATGACTAAACTACTTCTAACAAGTCATATGAAATCAATGATGATAATGATGCCACCAAGAGATGAAAGTAATGGTGTTGATATTTGGAATAGCAAGAGCAATACCCTATATAAGAATAACCCCCTCTCGTACCAAACGACAACCACTCTCCTGAGAACATTCTTAAGGTACAAAATCTAAACTATTCTATAGATGATTCTGTTGGCTACAACTTACCTTTCAGGCACAATCATGGTCAGCCACCAAATTGATATTCACCTGATCATGGAGAAAAGAAATCAAAGTATCCAATTGCCCATCATGTTTGTACCCAAAAACTATCACCACCCTTCAAAGCACTTAAGCACAAGTTATCATCTGAGTATGTTCTAAGTACAATATATGAGGCCTTGAATGACCCCAAATGGACCCAAGCAATAATGGAAGAAATGACAGCATTGAAGAAGAATGATATGTGGAAGCTCATGCCACTACCCAAAGGAAAGAAAACAGTGAGGTGTAGATGAGTGTTCTCCATTAAATACAAGGCAAACGGGTCAGTAGAAAGATACAAGGCAAGATTGGTGACGAAAGGATACACCCAGGCATATGGTGTAAACTATTAAGAGACTTTTTCACCAGTTGCAAAGTTGAACACTGTTAGAATGTTGTTGTCTTTAGTTACAAATTTAGACTAGCCACTACATCAATTCGATGTGAAAATGTCTTTCTTCATGGGAATATTGTTGAAGAAGTTTATATAAATATTCCACTGGGTTCACTACATCACCACAAACTGGAGTTATATGTAAGCTGCAGAAGGCACTATATAGACTAAAACAATCCCCCAGAGCATGGTTTGGACAATTTAGTATGGCTATAAAGAAGCACGGTTTTAAGCAGAGTAATTCAGATCATACTCTGTTCTTAAAGCATCGAAATAGAATGGTAACGACTTTAATAATATATGTTGATAATATGATAATTACAGGGAATGATGAGGAAGAAATCTCTAGCTTGCAGAAGCATTTGACAACTGAATTTGAAATGAAGAATCTTGGGGGATTAAAATATTTTTTGGGTATCAAAGTAGCTCGGTCAAGTCAAGGCATATTTCTCTCACAAAGAAAATACGTTCTTGATTTGTTTCCTGAAATAGGAATGCTTGAATGTAAGCCTGCAGACACACCAATGGTTCATAATCATAGATTGGGAGTAGACCCAAACGAAATACCCACAAATAGAGAAAGTTACCAATGACTTGTAGGAAAATTGATTTATTTGTCTCATACCAGACCATATATTGCCTATTCTGTGAGTTTGGTGAGTTAGTTTATGCATAATCCTAGTAAGGATCACATGAATGCAGTGCTATGGATTTTACGATATTTGAATTCTTCCTTAAGAAAAAGGCTTATGTTCAATAAACATAATTATTTAAATGTTAGTGGCTACATAGATGCTAACTGAGCTGGAAGTATTACGGACAAGAAGTCTACATCAGGCTATTTCACCTTTGTCAATGGAAATTTAGTCATATGAAGAAGCAAGAACCAAAAGGTGGTTGCTTTGTCGATTGTAGAAGCTGAGTTTAGAGGCATAGCTAAACGACTTTGCGAACTTCTTTGGTTAAAGAGGTTACTTTAAGAAATCGGTTATTCATCAAGTTCTACAATGAATTTATTTTGTGATAATAAAGCAGCTATAGAGATGGCGCAAAACCCAGTTCAGCATGACCAAACAAAACATAATGAAGTAGATCGACATTTCATCAAGGAAAAGCTTGAAGCTAAGATAATTCAATTTCCTTTTGTCAATTCAGAAGACCAGTTAGCAAACACCTTTACAAAGGTTGTTTCAAGCAAGGTTTTTTATAACTCACTAGATAAGTTAGGCATTGGAGACATCTATGCACCAACTTGAGAGGGAATGTTGGTGCGAGCTGTTAATAGAAGATTTTATGGAGAGATTATAGGAATATTTTCTTGTATGGAATACCAGGTTCGTAGCCTAAATTTATGTATAGTAGTAAATAGCTTTCCATAATAGATTTCTTGTATATGTTATATAATCATTCTCTTGTATCTAGAAAAAATATATACAAAAAATAAAAAACATTTTTTTTGACATTTCAAAAATGTTCCCTAAAGACTTTGTGAAAGAGCAAGATGTTTTTGTATTAAAACTAAAAACTTCAATGTCTTTTAATGAATGCAAAGACTCATGTTGTTAAGTGAAATGAAATGTTTATACATAATGAGCTTTTTAAAACTTCAAAGTGATTAGATGAGATCACAATTAACTTACAAACTAAAGAATGACCTTGCTAAGTCTTGATCATTTTTTGTTCTTGATTTGATCTTATTTTCGATAGTTACAAACTTCAACTTCGCAATTTGTTTTCTTGAGTTTATGAATTTATTTGTTCTTATATTGCTTTTCATCAAAATAATAAACTCATTAGCAATAACTATTTTTTGTTATCATTAAGACATCGATTGGAACCTATCTTAGTTTAACATTAACCATACAAATTACTAAGATAATGATTTCTTATTTTTTGTTAGTAGAGATTCACCTTAATAATCTCTTCTCATCTTTATTAATACTTGGGCGACTGGACTCCCACAGCTCATCTCTGATTACTTTGCAAAACTTTACTCCTCACAAGCTTGTACCCTTGCTAACATTATTCATTGGGTGTCGCACTGTCTCTCAGCCGAGGACAACTTGCTGCTTGATGCGCTGTTTACCTGGGAGGATGTTCGGCAGGCCGTTTTCAGTATGGGTGGGGACAAATCTCCTGGCCTCGACGGCTTAAACCCTGGTTTCTTCTAGCGCTATTGGGATGTAATTGGCGATGATGTCTTGGCTTTTTGTCTCCAGTGTGCCACTACAGGTATTATCCCACCGTCCCTGCAGGAAACCATCCTTGTTCTCATCCCCAAGAAGCAGGACCCGGAATATATATCTGACTTCCGCCCGATTGCTCTATGCCAAATCCTCTACAAGATTATTGCTAAGATGTTGGCAAGTAAAGTGAAGTGTGTCCTACCTCAAATCATCTCCCCCACGCAAAGTGCTTTTGTAGTTGGCAGACACATTCAAGACAACTCGGTGGTAGCTTATGAGGCCATTCACTATCTGCGGGCTCGGCGACGAGGCAAGACTGTATATGTGGTTCTTAAATTGGACATTCGTAAGGCTTATGACAGGCTCGACTGGTGTTTTCTACAAGCAATCATGCAACAAATGGGCTTCAATGACCGATGGCTTGGACTGATTGCCCAATGTGTTACTTCAGTCTCTTATCAGGTGCTTCAGCAGGGAACTCTTATTAGCCCAATTTTTCCCGGCCGCGGTTTACGACAAGGAGATCCATTGAGCCTCTACCTATTCATTATTTATGCAGAAGCCCTCTCCAGACTTATTCAAGCCAGGGTAGCTCAAAGGGCTATGCATGGTGTCAAGATCGTTAATGGAGCTCCCGTCATCTCCCATTTATTCTTTGCCGACGACAATTTCCTTTTCTTGAGAGCTCAACTTAATGAAGCCCAGGCTATCCAGACCTTATTACAGGAATATGAGCAAGCTTCGGGACAGTCCATTAAATTTAGTAAATCTTTGATTTCCTTTAGTCCAAACACTTACTTAGCGACCAAATCGACCATCTGTTCCCTTTTGTAGATTCAGGAGCATGCTAATCTTGGCAGCTATCTTGGCCTTCCAATGGCTATTGGTCGTAACAAGAGAGAGGTTTTCGGGTACGTTAAGGATAGGGTTCGGAAAAAACTCAACTCTTGGACTGTTAAGCGGCTATCAAAACTGGGTAAAGAAATATTATTGCGGACTGTTCTTCAGGCTATTTCGAACTATGTTATGATGCTCTTCCTTTTCCCCAAATCGCTATATGTGGAACTCGAGCGGATCATGTGTCAGATTTGGTGGGGTACTGCAGCCAATCGGAAAGGTATCCATTGGATGAACTGGGACCGCTTATGCAGATTACGAGCAGATGGGGGCCTCGTTTTTAAACACCTTCGAGAGTTTAATATTGCTCTTTTGGGCAAGTTAGGTTGGAATCTTCTCAAGGAACCTAACTCGTTAGTTGCCCGCTTGCTCAAAGCTCATTACTTTGCCCATTGCTCATTCTTAGATGCACCTCTTGGTGCGAACCCAAGTTACCTCTGGCACAGCATTCGGGAAAGACAACATATCCTTCGACGAGGCCTATGTTGGAAAATCGGTAGGGGGGATAGAGTGCATATATGGGCTGATCCTTAGTTAAAGGATGTAACCAATCCTTTTGTCACCACCCCTTTTGATGCACGTTCTGGTGTCCTCCTTGTTCAAGATCTGATGCTTAATGGGCAGTGGAACTCTGGGTTGATAACTACAGTCTTTAACAAACGCGATCGTGGATTAATTTTGAGCCTCCCACTTTCTGGTGCTGCTGAGGATGCTATGTTTTGGCTGTATGAGGACAAAGGCTTCTTCTCGGTCAAGTCGGCTTGCAAGGCTCTCACCTCTTGATAGTTGGATAAGATCACAGTTCTTAATATCTCTCCACATATCGTCTAAATATATCATGCTGCCTTGTATTCTTGATTCACTTCCTACTTTAGGGGCAATAATCTTGGATATTATTTTCTAGTTGCTAGTTTATAGGAGAAATTCTTGGTAGCATTTTTAGCAAGTGTTGTATATAAACTAACGTAAGAAATGAAGATACAGAGAAGAAATCATTATCAGTTGAATCCATTCACAAATTTTCTCATGGTATCAGAGCCATGGCTCCCTTAAAACCAAAACCCAGCCCCTTTGACCTGACTACAACTGATACAACAAGAACTGTTATCACCCAAGTGCAACTAAAGGGTGAGGCAAATTACGATGAGTGGGCACGAGCCATCAAAACGGCTTTACGAGCTCGACGAAAATGGGGATTCATTGACGGAACCGTCGAGAAAACGGTAGACGATGAAGAGGAGTGGTGGACGGTTCAGTCCATGGTCATTACGTGGCTTATGAACACCATCGAGCCAACACTACGATCTACTGTATCGTATTCCGAAAAGGCAAAAGGTCTTTGGGATGATTTAAAAGGCGGTTTGCAGTTTCGAATGGACCACAAATTCAACAAATCAAGAGTGAGCTCTCTGATTGCAAACAACGGGGAATGGCCATTGTTGATTATTATGCAAAAATAAAGAAACTGTGGGATAACATGGCAAGTTATGATCAAAGTGTAATCTGCATTTGTGGAGAGTGCACATATGACGTGAACAAGCGCCTACAACAAAAAAGGGATGAGGAACATGTTCATGAGTTTCTCATGGGGCTAGAGGATTCTACCTATGGAACAACTCGTTCAAATTTGTTGGCTACTGACCCTTTGCCAACATTAAACAGAGTATACTCTACCATTATACAAGAAGAACGAATGAAGAATGCTATTAGGTCCTCTGAGGAGCGCAAGGAGATTCTGGCTATGGCAACACCAACCGGAAGCCGAGGTCATGGAAGAGGTGATTCAAGAAGCTGAGAGTCAAATCGAGACCTGTTTTGCACTCATTGTAATAAGTCCGGACATGAAGTGAGTGGTTGTTTTCAAATTATCGGTTATCCGGAATGGTGGGCAGAAAGACATCAAGGAGGACGTGTTGGTGGTCGAGCAAGTAGCAACCGTGGAGGCCGTGGCAAAGGCATTGTTCTTCGTGCAAACGCAGTGTATGGTTTGGCTTCTGATGGGGCCACGATGACACATAATGTACCTAGTGAAAGTATGAAAGAAAAACCAGCTACTATCACAAATGAACAATGGGAGGCACTTATATCATTGTTGCAGAACCAAAAGGTGGGAGATGCTAGGCGTATAACTGGTAAGGACTCTACCTGGATTATCGACACCGGCGCATCGAATCATATGACTGGTAATGTGAAATTATTGCAAGATGTCCGAGACATTCCTGGAAGTCCCATTGGAATGCCCAATGGTACGACTTCCATGACAGCGAAAGAAGGAACTGTAATATTGGGCAAAAATTTGACGTTAAAACATGTCTTATATGTTCCTGGGCTATGTTGTAATCTTTTATCCGTCTCTCAGTTGCTCGATGAAAAAGATTGTCTAATTCACTTTACCTCTGCTTTGTGTGCCATACAGGACCGCACTTCGAGGATGCTGATTGGTGCGGGTGAGCGAAAAGATGGACTATACTATTTTCGGGACATGGCGTCCTTTAAGGCTTACAAGGTGACAGAAACATTGTCTTTAGAATTATGGCATAGGCGTCTGGGTCATCCTTCGTTTCAAGTTGTTAAGCAATTACCTGTTGTTGCTTCCTCTAAGAATGTTGATGTTAGTACAGATTGTGAAATTTTTCATCGAGCAAAACAAACTCGAAAAAAGTTCCCCATTAGTAATAAGATTGCCTCTGATTTATTTAGTTTGATTCACTGTGACTTGTGGGGTCCTTATCGTACTATTTCTTCGTATGGAGCATCATATTTCCTCACCATTGTGGACGATTTTTCTATAGGAGTTTGGGTATTTTTGTTGGTTGATAAAAAAGAAGTACCATCAATGTTTGCTCGGTTTTTTAAAA
>JANIPN010761398.1:0-10764 GCA_027478595.1 Erythroxylum anguifugum
GTTTTTATAAACGTCGCGGAATGTCAGTATTTTTTGTGACGTTTTACATAAGACGTCGCAGAAAGCTTTTATCTACACCACATTTCACGACGTCTATTGCGACGTTTTTAAAAACGTCGCATAATACATTCTGCGACGTTTTTTGGACATTCTGTGACGTTTTTCAGACGTCGCAAAATGCTTGTTTTCTTGTAGTGTAAATGTAGGACTTGATTGACAAGTAAACATAAAATATGATTAGCTTATAACCGAGGTATCAATCGCCTTGCTCGGTTGGTTTTTGAGAGAATTTCGAAAACATAACGTTAGCTCAAGCCTTAATGATTTTGATGATAACCTTTCAATAGGACTTATTTCCTTTCATTACGAACGAGTTAATTCTCCAAAAAAAATAAAATCATATGAAAATGTTTCTTTTCTCGCAGAAATCTTCTTTGTGAATTTATCTTATTTATTATCAATGATTCCACAATATCTGGAAGGATCTTACAAATCACAATCAGCTCTGTGATATGATCATCTCTCATAAAATCTAAATATTAGAAGATTTTATCAAATATGATATTGAAGATTCAAAGTCAATTTAAAATATAAGACAAGAAACGGCTAGTTGAAGAAGATGTCTACTTAAGGAAGAGTCACTCTTTTGCAAAAATAGATTAAACTCTTGAATTACATCAACAACATCAATACTTTTAAAAGTGATATAATTATCAAATCTCTTGTGCTTTAGAAAGTGAAAATTCTTCTAAGGAGAAATTATTGAAGCTCATATCGAGCAAACTTCATTTGTTGAGAGCTTATAGAAGCTAGCTAAATACTATTAGTTTGGAAGGTTGGAGAGCCTTGAAAAATATGTACTCGTGAGCTTGAAGAGACTCGTCAAATTACTACTTGAAATTTTAGCGAAACACTTAAGTTGGATACTTTGGGACTAGACTTAGGCTAGAATAAATCGACTGCATCATTCCTCTCTCTTTCTCTTTAACTTTTATATTTCCGCACTATATTGTGTGTGTGTTGATTTTAGCAAGATGTTTCTTCACTTTTATAAGATGTTCTTTTCGTTTTTAACTTGCAATAGGTTCTTTTCAGTTTTAACAGGCATCTTCTCTTTTAAATTGTTTTGACAGGATTTATCGTTTAACAGGCTTCTATCATCTGACAAGCTTTTGTTGTCTAACAAGCTCCTATTGTCTGACAGGCTCTTACTATTTTAAACTTTAACAAACCCTTGTCTTTGATATCTTGCATGAGTTTGCTTTTTCATTTAATATCAGAGACAGGTTTCACATTTTTTTGTTTTACAGCACAAGATAGATCATGACAAACATTTTGAGAAGTTTTGAAGGACAATCCATCTCAAAACCTCCTTACTTCAATGGAAATAACTACTTATATTGGAGCTACACTTTCCACGACCAATAACGTAGAAGTATGGACTAATGCTAACAAAAGAAATGCACAACTGAACGCTAAAGCAAAACATCATCTGATATGTGCGTTGTCTCCAGAAGAATATGAAAAGATATCCTACTGCTCTACAACAAAAGAAATGTGGGATAAACTTCAAGTCACCTTTGAAGGAACGAATGAGGTAAAGAAACATAGAATAAGTTTTTTAATGCATCAATATGAAACTATTGACATGAAACATGGAAAAATCATAGATGAATTCTTCGGACGGTTCAACAATATCATCAAGGCTTTAAAGAACTTGGAAAAGATATATCCTAATGATGAGCTCGTAATGAAGATTCTAAGGTCACTACCAAATGAATGCAGATCTAAGGTGATAACTCTAGAAACTGCAAATGATCTAAACACTATTTCACTATACTGGTTACGAGAAAACTTGATGATCTATGAAACAGAGTTTAAAGGATCTTTCTACAGAAGAGGAATAACACTAAAAGCAGCCTGATCAGATGAAGATTTTGAAAGCTTTGAAGAAGAAGAGCCTGAAGAAGTTAGCAATGTTTGTCTTATGGCTAAATCAGGAGATGATGAGGTATATTATTCTGACTCTAATATTGAAGTTGATGAATTAAAAAATGCATATCATGAATTGTATGATCAGTACAAAAGGTTGACAATGAAATATTTCAAAGAAGTTGAAAAGTTCAAGAGCAATGATGCATTTTAAGAGTAATATAAAATCATTAGAATCTACAAACGAGAATTTGGTGAGCAAGAATATGTCTTTTAAGGTTGATTATAAACAAAAGGTCTCTAAAAAGGAAGTTCTTGAAAAAAGAGTGGCTAAGTTAGAAAATACATTACTAGAAAATAATTCTGAAAAGGTGAGACAGTTAGAAAAAAGAGCCTTCACCTTAGAAATTGAGAAAGAGAAAAGTGTAGAAAAGATCTTATCTCTAGAAAAAGATTTAGCAAATTTCGTTGATGGAAGGAACAATCTTGATGCATTGCTTGGTAGTGGTAAATGCATTTTTGATAAAGTCGGAATATAATACAATGAAAACAATAACATCAAGGCGTACAATAACTTATTTGTCAAATCCAATAGTAATTATAGGCAAAACAACAAGAACCTAAGATATGGTAGAAATTATATTAATTCTCATTCATCTGTTTTGTGCTTGTACTGTGGTAAACATGGTCATATTAGTCATTATTGTAACTTTCATATAATGAAGAAATTATCTCAAATATATTTTTGGAGACCGAGAGGTCAAACCACTAACCTAAAATGGCCTAAAAAATTTAGGTACCTAAAATGAGATAATACTTTCTACAGATATGCTTCAAAACGGAGACAAGAGAAAATCAATGAATAGTTGAAAGAAAAGATGGAGTTTTGCAAAAAAATTCAGATTGAAAAAGTGTACTGCATTTCATCAATTTGGAGAGATCATGGAAGAAAATTTGAATATTTATGTGACAAAAATGGTAAGATGGCAAGAAGCAAAACTAGACTTGTAGCTCAAGGTTATAATCAACAGGAAGATATTAATTTTGATGAGACTTAAGCACCTATTGGTAGGTTAGAGTCGATTAGAATTTTACTTACTTTCGCTTATTATAGAAATTTTATGTTATTGCAAAGGGATTTCAAAAAACGCCTTTTTAAATGGATACATTAACAAAGAAGTGTTTGTTAAGCAACCTCCAAGTTTTGAGAATAGAGATCATCTAAATTACATGATGAAGTTATCTAAAACCTTATACAGTCTGAAGTAGGCTCCTCGAGCATGATATGAGAGGTTAAGTAATTTTTTGCTTGAGAATAACTTTGAAAGAATAAGGATAGATAAAATATTATTTATTAAGAAAAAGGAAAATGATTTACTCATAATACAAATATACATTAATGACATAATATTTGGTGCTACTAGTCAATCCTTTCATAAAGAATTCTCAACATTAATGCTAGGGGAGAGTTAAAAGTTAACATGACGATATATTTTTGCCTGGTTTATTCTTACATACTTGTGATTTTTTTGTTATTTAGTTCTTTTCTCTCTTTTTTTTTTATAATGACAAATAGGGTTAATTATTTTTTATATTCGATATATTTTTGCTAAAGACTGATGATACACTTGCATGAATGTCACTTGCATATGATGAATCTGTCATATTTTTGCTGTGAGGTCTATATGGTAGAAAGGAAAGTCTCCTTCCAATCAGTAAGAACTTATAAAGCTGACAGGTATATCTCGGACTCTTGTTTGAATTTTGAAAATATATATGTTATTAGTTGTCATCATCAAAAATGGGGGAATTGTTAGCTCAAGGCTTAATGATTTTGATGATGACCATTCACATTGGATTTATTTCCTTTTATTACTAATGGGTTAATTCTCCAAAGCAAATAAAATCATACGATAAATGCTTCCTTTCTTACAGAAACCTTCCTCATGAACTTACCTGATTTATTAAAAATGATTCCATATTATATGGAAGGATCTTACAAATCACGCTTTGTGATATGATCATTTGTCTTAACATCTAGATATTGGAAAATTTTATCAAATATGGTATTGAAGATTGAAAGTCAATTCAAGATATAAGAGAAGCAATTGCTAGTTGAAGAAGATGTCTACTTAAGGAAGAGCTACTGCTGTTGCGAAAACAGATCACTCTTGAATTACATCAATAGCAACAATAATCTTAAAAGTGATATCATTATCAAATCTCTTGTGCTTTAGAAAGTGAAAATTTTTCTTAAGAGAAATCATTGAAGCTCATATCAAGCAAACTTCATTTGTTGAGAGCTTGTAGAGGCTAGCTAAATACTATTAGTTTGGAATGTTGGAGAACATTGAAAAATATGTACTTGTGAACTTGAAGAGACTCGTCAAATTACTACCTAGGATTTTAGCAAAACACTCAAGTTGGATACATGAGGACGGGATGTAAACTTGGGTTATAAGCTGAACTAGTATAAATAGATTGCGTCATTCCTCCCTCTCTCTCTCTTTAACTTTTATATTTTTGCATTATATTGTGTGTGTGTGTTCATTTTAGCAGGAGGCTTCTTCGCTTTTATAAGAGGTTCTTTTTGTTTCAACCTGCAATAGGTTCCTTTTAGTTTTAACAGGTGCCTTTTGTTTTAAATTGTTTTGACATGATTAATTGTTTAATAGGCTTATATCGTCTAACTGGCTTCTATTGTCTCACAAACTCCTACTGTTTTAAACTTTAATAGGCCCCTATCTTTTATCTCTTGCGTAAGTTTGCTTTTATCATGTAAGATTGTTAAAGCATGAGTTTCAAGATTCCATGCCTACCATTTCAGTGAAGTTCATGTCTTTATTGACAAACTCTTACACTAAAGTTTTCCAAGGCTTCTCTCCTTGCTATATGGTTTATCTTTATTTTCCTATTCATACTATTCATTATCATCGTCGTCGTCGTCATCATCATCGTCATCATAAAATATTTATATGGGGTTCTCCTAGTTAGTGTTTGGAATTATTTTATTAAGATATTTTAATTTATATTAACGGTAGAGAATGAAAATTGATTATAAATATAGTTTAAGGTATAATAGTTGATAATTTTAGAAAATAGATTTTTATAATTTAAATTTGATGTATACATTAATTGTTATACTAACTTTTATTGTTTAATATTTCGTTCAATTAGGATTGTCATTCAATTATCTAATTTTGGATGGTTAAATGTAATTTAAACCTAGTCTAAATTTAATATGTCATCAAAAAAATTTGTATATAGTTTATTGTATCTCATTTGTGATCATAATTAAAGAGGTTGTAATTAATGAACTATGATTTTTGTTAAGTCATTTTTATAGATTTTGATTTAAAAATTATTTTTGATAATATTTTTTATTTTTAATTTTATATTAAAATATTTTTACATAAATATTAGTGATTTTTTAATTTTTATTTCAAATGTAATTTTTCATCTGTTTATTATTTATACAAATGGAGGACAGGTATTAATATTTTTAGGTGTTATTTTCATTATATCTCATACATATTCATAAATTAAAACTTTAAGCTAAATAGAATTCTTCTATAAATTAATGAACTCAAGTTTTCTAAAGTTTTTAATTAGAGTATTACGCTTACATAATATAAAACATGTTTCTTTCTATATATACTAAATTAAGCAACGTTGTTATGAATATTTTAGAAATTTTTAATGACAAATAAAATTACAAAATTGATTTTTAATCAAACCAATTATTTAATTTAGAAATTTAAAGACTTTTTAGAAATATATAATAAAAAATCATATAAAATTCGACCGTTCAGTAACAAAATTATTATTGATTACAAGATATGAAAACTTTTGAATGAATATTAAGCACACTGTGCGGAAAAATCAAACAAGAACTCAAAGATGAAGAAAGATGAATGAATTGTGCACTCGTAATAGGTAAGAACAAAATAAAAGAATTCAGATGAACAAAGCGTGAAAAACAAAATGGTACATTCACAGCATGTCAATAAATTGCTATCAATAAGATCTAAAAATTAAAAACAACAACGATTGGGGAAGGAAAATAACACTCCATAAATTATGGGTAAGTCAGATTCAGTGAATCAGAACCTACATCCTGCTAATCTAATTTTAAGGAAGAGGAACAAAACAGAAGGCATGCATGATCTGACGTCCTCAAATCTCATTTATTGAGTGAGACCAAACTTTGACTCAATATTCATGACTGTAACAAACAAATAAATTAAAAAATGTATCTTTGACCACAAAATTATTACTGTAAATGACTTTAGAAGCACGAAACTCAAGATTGCTTGTTGGAAAACGACTCTGCACGTAACAGCTCCAGTGCAAATACGAATTAACCCTACAATGCTTTGGTTGATAGTATAAATATGTGAATCTTGTATTGTGTAAAACACCGATATCGCGAGTAACTGAAAAGGAGAGAGAGAGGCTGTGAAAGCGGAGAGAAGCAAGCAAGCAGGCCAGAACCAGAAAGTCACATCATTAAGAAACAAAAGAACGACAACGCCATTCTCCGTCAGTTGTTCAATAGCCTATAGGAAGGTTTTTATAGTTTTAGGTTGAGCATTGCCCCGTTCTCTCTTCCATCGCTCAGTCCCGCATGAACACTTTCTAGCTCTCTCTTCTCTCTTTACTCGTACAATCAGTAATCCACTCCCTGTACAATCCTAAACATCAGATCTTTATTAGGAGGATTAAACTTAATCATAGCTGTTAAAGGGAAAAAAAAAACAAAAGACTTCTTTATTTCCTTTTTCTTTGTACTGTCCAGTTTACATCATCAAGAAACCCAAGATTTAAGACTCTAAATCGTAGACATGGAACGTCAGAGTATGGACTTGGAGCTCGAAACTGTGAATGGAAGTGCAGAAGCCACACCACCTCTTTTCAAGGAAGCAAATTTACCTATTACTTTAAAGGTATATGACTTCTTCATGTGTGGTATCAGTTTTTCACGTATTGTCGTTTTTCACATTCGGTGGCTATTTCTTGCGATTTGGTTTCTCAGAAAGATTCTCATTTTCCTCTCTTTTTTTGTTCTTTTAGTCACGATATGGAGGATTAACACTGATCAATTTTTTTTCCTTTTTTGATCAAATACTGACGATTTGGATCACAACTGTACAGTTCGAGGATGTTGCCTACAAGGTTAAACTCAACAAAGGATCACAATTTTGTCCAAAGGGCATGAAGAGCGATGAAAAAGAGATACTGAAGGGAGTGTCAGGCTTGGTCTTACCAGGCGAAATGCTCGCCATGTTAGGACCTTCAGGCAGTGGCAAAACTACCCTGTTAACTGCATTAGGAGGGAAACTAGGCGGTCGTCTCAGTGGAAGCATAACCTACAATGGCAAAGCCTTTTCAAACGCAATCAAGAGAAACACGGGCTTTGTTACTCAGGACGATGTTCTCTATCCTCACTTAACAGTAACTGAAACATTGGTTTTCACCGCTCTTCTCAGGTTGCCCAATACTTTCACTAGACAGGAGAAGATCAGGCAAGCAGAGTCGGTGGTTGCTCAACTTGGTTTACTAAGGTGCAAAAATAGCATCATAGGAGGGCCTTTGTTGAGAGGAGTTTCTGGTGGTGAGCGAAAAAGGGTCAGTATTGGTCAAGAAATGCTCATAAATCCCAGTCTACTGTTCTTAGATGAGCCAACTTCTGGGCTTGATTCAACAACAGCTCAGAGGATTGTGTCCACATTGTGGGATCTTTCTAAAGGAGGAAGAACAATTGTAATGACCATACACCAGCCTTCAAGTAGGCTGTTTTACATGTTTGATAAGGTTCTTCTTTTATCAGAAGGTACTCCTTTATACTTTGGTGAGGGTGCAAGAGCTATGGACTACTTCTCAAGCGTCGGATATGCCCCAAGCCTTGCCATGAATCCTTCAGATTTTCTTTTGGATCTTGCAAATGGTAAGTCGATTTTGATATTATTCTTTTAATTAATTTATTATTTCACTTGGATATAAAATAATTTATGTATCTGGATAGTGTGATTCTAGAACCAAATCAAAAGAATAAATTCATGTATAGATGAAGTATAACTGGCAATCAATAGTATAATCATTTCGTAGATGAAGAGACCAATTTTATTAGATTCAATGTCAAGCCAACACAAAATAATTACTCTAGAAGGAGCAAAATCTAGCTATACAGTTTGGAACTTTGTCCTTCTCTTTTCAATAAATGCACTTGGGGACTTGGGGTCGTCGAGTCGGTTAGGTCGAAGCATACTTCTAGAAAACGTGTCTATCATGCAGGGTATGATACTGGGAAGATGGTTCAGGTGGAATTTTGTATGACCCTGGGAAGATGTTTCAGGTGGAATTTAAGTCCTGAAACTGAACTCCAAGACACCCCTTAAATGTATCGGAAATCGAGAATTGTGGAACGTGCCTTAAATATGGTAACAAAAAGTCATGACCGATGCAATTTTGTTTGTTTCCTCTTCTACATGTGCCATCAAAATTTCAGTTTCATACTAGTACAATTTTTAGCACTTCCCTTTTTAGGTTTTTCCGTTTCAAGACACTGTTTTATTTTGTCTTCTGTCTCGAGATACATTTCAATGGCATTTTATTTCTCACGCAAGCCTTTCATTCAATTCAAATTCAACTTGTAGTCCAAGGTTTTCGATACAATCGGTTATTAGTTGTAGAATATAGCAATAAGATATTGATTATGAGTAAATTTAAGGTTTTCTTCATTTCAATTTATTATTGTAATTTACTTAGTTTTTCCTTGAACTTCCAGAAAAGAAAACTTGGCAAAAATGAAAATTTCTCCCATAACTATCTCATCACATTGATGTTACAACTCTTGTAACTATGTCTTTGTACCTAGGTTTGACACCAAATGGTGATTCTGGTGAGGACCCGGTCATGGTTAAGCAGACTCTAGTTTTTGCGTATCAGAGCAACATCGATCACACATTAAAGGCTGAGATTCAGGCAACTGAAGACAATCCCAGAGATGCAATAACTGATAAGCAACTGGGACGGTGGCCAACTAATTGGTGGCAACAGTTCACAGTGTTGATGAGGAGAGGAATGAAGGAAAGAAGGCATGAATTTTTCTCTCCTTTGAAGATTGTGCAAGTCTTCTTTGTAGCATTCCTTTCAGGGTTGCTATGGTGGCAGTCTGATAGTTCTCACTTACAAGACCAGGTAACAAATTTCTTCCCAATTTTGTGATCAACGTTCAAACATATCATTCAAAACCTCACTTGGATTTTTTGTCCATGCAGATTGGACTCCTGTTCTTTGCTTCTGGATTCTGGGGGTTTTTCCCTCTATTCCAAGCCATTTTCATCTTCCCTCAGGAACGTATGATGCTAGCAAAGGAGCGATCTTCTGGCATGTACCGTCTATCATCATACTTCATGTCAATGATAGTGAGCGACCTCCCAATGGAGCTTTTACTCCCAACTTGTTTTGTCACCATAACCTATTGGATGGCAGGGCTCAAGCACTCGGCAGCGAAATTTTTCCAAACCTTGTTCGCCTTCCTATACAGTGTACTGGTGTCTCAAGGCCTGGGACTTGCCATTGGTTCGTTGGTAATGGACCTGAAGAAGGCCACCACATTGGGGTCCGTGCTAATGCTCACCTTTGTCCTAGCCGGTGGCTTCTATGTTCAACATGTCCCCGCGTTTGTTTCATGGATCAAGTACGTCTCCATTAGCAATTACTCATACAAGCTCTTGTTGGGTTCCCAGTACGAGGCTAGTGATACATACGAATGTGATACTCATGGTAAGCTTTGCTTAGTTGGGGATTTTCCTCAAATCAAAATGGTTGGGCTTGATGGCCAGGGTGTAGCTGCGGTCGCATTAGGCGTCATGTTATTGGGTTATCGCCTAATTGCATATCTGGGACTTATGAGGATTGGAGTTACTAAGTAATTAATAATTGTTACATATGTTGGTTTTCTTGTAAGGAGCAGTGAGTCCTATATAATTAGCCAAGTGTTGTAATAAAATAGTGAGAAAGTTTCACAAACAAATCATCGGTATTCCCTTGCTTAGTTTTAAGTGGTATAAGAAATGATAGTGCTTGATTTTTGTCTCAACTCTATATTGTCATCCAAACTGTCTAGAATTGGGGATTTTGACCTTAAGAAATTAACAAATCGGGGTCATGAGTCTGATCAGATTGGAACCAAGACCCATTCTTAAAGTTTACACCTTCGTCTCGCTTTTAAATTATTTTATAGCTACTTACTCTCAAAGTAATTTCATGTCTCAATCGCATATTTAAAAAATATATGATTTTTACACACAAATTAACGGCATAGAAAAACAAACTTCCATGATGAACCGGGGAAACAATTTCGATGATCCTGTTAACACTTTCAAACATCAATAATCTGCAAAATGTTCCTTCCCTCCTTCTTTCGCTGCCAAATGCTTCAAAATTCTCTAACTACTTGTAATAATATTAGTTAGTAGCGCCACAGGTACTGGGTGCGAGTCCGACCATATAAAATTACATTTTAGATGGTAGGGTTTTTCTTCTCTTTAGCCTAAGTACTATTACTCTTCTGTTATTAAGAGAGGAACTAACAGTGATCATTCTTCTGTAATTGTTCAATTAACTTCTTGGCTATGACAAAGCTAGGTAGCATGTGGTAACAATTTTTTAATAAGTTAAAAGTACGTTTTGAACCTCAACACTTATATCAGAATACAAGTTGAACTTTAAAGATTCAAAGCGTTCAATTTTTTTTTTTTTGAAATTTTAAAGATAATATATTACTCAAAGCAATAAAAAGTTACACTGTACAAACCTTAGACAGGA
>JANIPN010761833.1:0-10762 GCA_027478595.1 Erythroxylum anguifugum
CCTTTGGGTCTTCCAATATCAATAGGTTGATTGTTTCGCTCCTGTATCTTCCAAAAGGAAAAAAGATCTCTGAGAGCCTAGTTCACAGTAAGGACTTTACTTCTTCATCCTTTTTTCTTCCAGATACTGAAGCAGGGATCTATTGGCAAATATTGGAAGGAGAGCTGGATTTTGAGTCTGAACCATGGCCTGGCATTTCTCACAGCGCCAAGGACCTTATAACAAAAATCCTTGAACCGAATCCAAAGCTCAGGTTGACTGCCCGTCAAGTTTTATGTAAGTCGCACCAGAAGTGTGACTTTTAAAAAGTTCTAGAAATTTATGTCATATTTATGATGTTCACTCAATCTTTTACTTCAGGCCACCCTTGGATTGTGTGGATGGCATAATTGCCCAGGTAAACGAAAGATTGCATACTTAGCTTAAATAAAAATTGTTGCAATATGTATGCAATCTTATATGTATCTGTTGTGTTTAACATTAATATTGAGAACAAATAAAAACTAAATACTTGAAATTTGTGAGGATTAAGCGATACTAAATTTCGAAAATACGAGATCTCTACGTACTATACACTAAAAAATACGTCCTGTTTTTAATATTTGATATGATTATGGTTAAATTTAAAGAACCCCTTTTTCAAAAATAAAGAAAACAATTTTCTCTTTTTCTCTTATTTATTTACACGAACAGAAAATCAAGAAAAACTACGCTGTTTTATTCACGTAAGTGTTTGACCACATAAGTTGGTAGTAATTAATCCAATTAATTAATTAATTACTAATCAAAGTTGACGCCTAACAGTACTCATCAACGATCGAATAGTATAAAGTAACAACCTTACGAAGATGGAACCTGATTAAGGATAATGTATTATTACCTTTCAACATTACAACTCTGGATTATCCTAAGGTATGGTTTAACTGTCAAACCCTATTAAATAACTAACTATGTTACATGTCAATAATTAATGATTGATGAATGACTTTAAAAACTCATTTTTTCACTCATTTAATCACCCTAGTTAAGGTCTTAGAAATAATCATTAAGATCAATGATAACATAGAGCTCAAACTCATTACCTAGAGTCAATAGATCTTATCTTGACTTACCAGTTATCATTAATCAGATAGGTACTTAATTATATCCAATGATCATTCAACTAGCATTTTGGCACATTTGGTGCCCGACATCAAAACGTAATAAGTGACCTATTGATTATTATGATAATCTCAGGTCAAAGGAAAAATATATATTTAAATCCTTATGAGAATATCCTACTTGACAGTTCATAGGTAATGTTAATCATTAAGAATTTTCAGTTTGGTCAGTTTAATGATCATATCTCCATATGCATCATCTATATATGTAAATTAGTAAATGAGATATACTAATATCCATTCAATAGATAAAATTACATATATATTGATTTAACCGGATCATTAAAATCTTTATTTGATAATTCTATGATCAAGAACACTTTTAAATTAAACCCTAAAGACTTGACTCTTATTATCATAATCTCCATTATAATGACAACTGTATAAATTTAATCAAAAACTTATCATATTTGAATAAAAAATAATAAACGAAATGTGATAATAAAATCATTTATTATGTTATTAATTAAAATTAATAACACAAAATTAAGATGTTCAATCTATTATAACGATTGGGTCATGTCATAATTTCAAAAGTAAACCTCTTGATTCTGCTGTTTTTTCACGGTTGAAGCACTTCTCTGCAATAACACAAGCTTAAAAAGATGGCTTACATTTGCATTAGCTTCAATGGGCATTCCTGTCACAATTGAATATGCATCATTAATTCGACCTCCTCGAGCAAGGAGACCCACCACACAGGAGTATTGCTCCATAGTTGGTTTCATTCCATAGAGCTTCTCTATGGAGTAAAATCTCTTCAACCCTTCATCAATTAGACCAGAATGATCACAAGCAGACAAGACGGCAGTGATGATAACATGATCTGGCTTCACTTTTTTTTTTTTTGGTGACTCGTGCATACAAGAGAAAACTTTAAGTGCATCTTCCCCCATGCCATGCATTGCATACCCACTAACCATTGCAGTGAACAGAACAAGATCCTTATTCGGCTTCGGTTTGAAAAGCTTGAAAGCACAAACCAATGCCGCCACATTTTGCATATACATCTAGCAAAGCTGCCTCCATGTGCATATCCTCAAAACAAGATCTAATAACATATCCATGACACTGCCTCACCAAGTGTAATGAAGCAATTTGAGTACATGCTGGAAGGAGACCCATTATAGTAACTGTATCAGGCTTCATTCTTCGAGCTTGTAACTGATGAAAAAGGTCAAGAGCTTGCTTGCAATCATTTTCAGCATAAGCTCGGATCATTAAGTTCCAAGTAGCCAGGTCTGTAGCATGCATACTGTTAGAGTATACTATATTGATTAAACATGAAAATGTTAAATAATTTGTAAGTGATAAAGGTCAATTATTCAAACAACTAGTTCTAGTTATTTGGACAATAGTTGACCAAAGCTCAATTCTTGTTTTTGGACTCTACACTCTACCTATATTAAAAAAATTTAATAAGGTATCAAAGCAGGTTTGGTCCAGATTATTAATTTCTTAGTTATCCGTCTGGATGTCCAGTCTTAGCGGTCCGGTCCGGTTACCACTGCTTATATTTCAAGCGACAACTGGATGTCCAGTCCCAGTTGTACTTGAGGGGGAGTGTTAGAGTATTTCATATTAACTAAACATGAAAATGTTAAAGAGTTTATAAGTGGTAAGGGTCAACTATCCAAATAACTAGTTTTAGTTATTTGGACAATAATTGACCCAAGCCCAATTCTTGTTAATAGACTCTACACTTTGCCTATATTAAAAAAAATTCAATATCTACTACTTACATAGCCTAAGATCAATGAGTTAAAAGAGATCAAGTTCCTGATTTCTATAAAGCCTGGAAAACCTTAAATGCATACTCAATGTTATCGCATTTGGCATACCCATCAAGTAATGCATTTTCAAAAGTAGGTTCTACATTACATGATGAAACTTCCTCATGTATGCAGCCATTTAAAACTTAGAGTCAAAGTTTTGCCTCCCGCAAAGGACCGACTCAAGCGGGAATTAGTTTGGCTGTGGATGGCTTAAAAGTGTCTTCTCATAATTGGGACCCTTCTAGAACATCTTGTGGATTAAAAAAAAAAGACCACACCGAATTGAATAACCATAAGTCTCTTTCACTTTATTTAGTTCTGAAACATTAAAGCAAAATTGCAATATGGCTAAAATTGTAATGTACTCAGGTCTGATTCCTTCTTTGAGCATCCACTGGAACAATTCTACAAATTGAATGTCACGTCTACCTTCTACAAAGGCATCAAGCATAGACTTCCATGATATAATGTCTCTCCTACATATCATCAAGAATGTGTAATATATATGCAGCTTCTGTCTCACCACATTTAGCATAAAATTTGGCAAGCGCATTGCCAACAAATGTATCCTGATATAAGCAAAAATGTCGGAGAACATAGCCGTGGATCTCTCTGCCCAACTGCAAATGCCTGATCCTAGGCAATTGGCCAAGTAGGACAATCTTGGTATATACTTATTCGCAGGAATACAAGCTTTATTAACACTATGACCAGTACCCTTTGTATTTGCATTTCCTAGACTGCTGAAAATATACCTATATTATGCAGACTGGATAGTGAAATGCTCATTCTTCCTCTTCATGAAACTGAAAGCATATCCCATTCCCTTCTCTACTAACTACTATGCAAAAAAGGTGCATCAGTGATAGCATGAGCTAGGGCAGGCCTCCAACCAGAGTTGGCATTTTAGTTGTGTGTAATGGATAAAGCCTGAATTAAGTTTGGAAGATCTAGCCCAATATTTGTTCAGATTTTGGGTTGAAATTTTTGGGCCATAATCAGATACAAGGACCTATATATATAAATTTCAGATACCCTCTTATGTGGCTAACAACCTTGGGACCTTACTTCAATGGATTCTCTTTAATAATTACATTAAAAGGGAATCTTTTTTAAAAATATATATTTTGACTTCCAAATAGCCCCCTTAGATCTTCTGTCTTTTCTACTCTGTTCTAATATGAGATGAAGTGAAGCAGGGTTGAGATAGAGTAGAGAGGACAGAGGATCGTGTCCCCCAAATAGCCTATTAGTGTTATGAAAGCACACACATATATATATCATATGTGTATGTATATTGTAATGGTTTTTAGTGTAAAACAAACATTTATAATGCAAGGCAAAATCATCTTATAAGTAGTTGGAGGCCACATCATGTCATTAAACTAATAAACTTCTCAGAAATGACATATCTATTTCAATATATATTATTTTAAAATAATACCTTTGACCCTAGCAAAATAAGAAAAAAGAGTTGGGACTTGGGAGTCATTGACTCATTTTTATAGAATTTGATACATTTAAACTAAAATTAGCCTAATTCTAGGCAAACTTGGCAATGGTTGACCAAGTCTTAAGCAGACCTTGGGTTCAATTTTTGGGCTGATTGAGCCTTGGGCGGGGCTAAGTGCCGGGTTGCCTAGGTTCAGCCCTGCCTGAGGACCAATTGAGTATGAGCAAAACAAGAAAATCATATCATTTTGATTTTTTTAAAAATAAAAATTGATATCCCTAATTTTAAGTACTAAAATTTCAGGAAATTATATATAAAAAAACTATGTATAATATTAAATATTAATGAAATAAATAAACTGTCGTATACTTTCTTGGGAGTAGCTTATCGTACCTAATTATGACCAACTACATATTTTTTTTTTAATTTTTTTAATTTTAGGAAAAATAACAATTAAATATATCTAAATTAAAATTTTAATTTTTTATACTTGATTTTAACTAATTAAACATGATTTCAATTAAACAAAAAATAATAACATCAACCCTTTAAAAATTTCAACGTACTTGATTTAAATTAATAATTTTAAATTATTAGTTTAAAGTAAATTTAATAATTTTAAAATTAGATTGAAGTTTATATTAATAATTGATTCACGAATTTTATTTATATTGGGCTTATTTAATTTTCAGTTTTAATAAAGATTTAGAAAATTGTTTTTTTAAAATTAAAAATTATAAAAAATAACATCTTAAAATTAAAAAGATTTAGAAAATTAACTGCTTCTGCCCAAAATTTCTTATTCAAGCTTGTAGTTCTTAACATCATTCTTATTCTTTCCAATAGAGTTTTATTCATTGCTCTGTTACTCCATTTTGTTGCGTAGTGTATGCCGTCGTGAACTGCCATTTGATGCCTTCTTACTTGTAGAATTCATCAAATTCTTTACTAGTATATTCGCCTATATTATCTGAGCGCAAACACTTGATCTTCTTACCAGATTCGAGTTTCACCTGTGCTTTGTAAAATTTGAAAATTGGAAACTCATCTGCCTTCTTCTTGATAGGAAACACCCAACATCTCCTCGAATAATCGTCAATGAATGATACAAAGAAATTTGCTCCTCCTAAGGATGTAACTGGTGATTGTCATACATCAGAGTGAATCAATTCTATAATTTCTTTACTTCTAAACTTTGATGTGTTGAACTTCAATCGATATTGCTTATTTACAATGCAATGCTCACAAAGGGTAGTGATACCTTTGTGAGACCTGGAAGTAGATTCTTTTCTACAAGTATCTTCATTCCTTGTTCTGACATATACCCAAGCTTTTTATGTCACGTCATTGCAGATTTGTCATCTGGACTAGTCACCGTAACAGATGTTTCTCCTTCTTGCAAAGTTACTCCCTTCAGCATGTATAGATTTGCAACAATTTTCTCTGCTTTCATAAATACCAACACTCATTTAATCACTTTCATGATCTTGTTTTGAATCTCAAATCTGAAACCGAGATCATCCATTTCTCCTATAAACAACAAATTCTTCTTCATACCCTCCGCATGTCGCACTTTTTTAATAGTATGAGTTGTCTCATCATACATCTTTAACTTGATGGTGCCTATACTAACGATATTCAAAGCTTGATCATTACAACTATACACAGATCCCCTATAAATAGATTCATACTGATGGAACCATTTTCTTCGAGAGATCATTTGAAAAGTAGCTGCTGAATCGAGAAATCATACATTAACAAATATTCTCTTACCTTCAATAGTCGTTGTTGCTTCACAGACCATTGTACTTTCATCATCTGAAGTATTTGTCACATTTTCTTGAGAAATATAATCTTTCTTATTCATATTCCAACAATCCTTCTTCAGGTGCCTTTTCTTGCTACAATTGTAACATTTGAAATTCTTCTTACTCCTGGATTTTGATCTACCATGATTATAGCTCCCACTTGGGCCACGTTCTATTGATCTTTCTCTCGTCACCTCCAAGGCCTTTGCTTGTTGCGAATTTGTCAGCCTGTCTTCTTTACTTTTGTGTTGACTCTCTTCTTCCATAATAGCATCTG
Source organism: Erythroxylum anguifugum (assembly GCA_027478595.1). Classification (NCBI taxonomy): domain Eukaryota; kingdom Viridiplantae; phylum Streptophyta; class Magnoliopsida; order Malpighiales; family Erythroxylaceae; genus Erythroxylum; species Erythroxylum anguifugum. Next base: position 6,474 of record JANIPN010761833.1, read on the forward strand.
TAATATTGTCAAAGACTAGACTATCTGTGTTATTTGTTAAATTGGTGACGAGTTGATCGTATGAATTTGGTAGACTTTGGAGTAGAAGTTTCGCACGTTCACTTATCTCTATTGTATGTCCCAATGATGTGGGTTGGGAAAATAGAGTATTTAAAGCATTTAAGTGTTCCGTCATCAAAGTGGATTCCTCCATGCATAAAGTGTGTAGTTTCCTCTTCAAACGAGTAATTTAGCCTCGTATAATTTTGTGAGGTAATCCCATATTTTCTTCGCAGTCTTCTTTTCCTTTATGCTGTATAATACTCCATCAACTAAAGCTAGTTGAAGATGTGCTACAGCATTCCCGTCCATCTCTTTCCATTTTTCATCTTTGACTCCAGCTGGCTGTTTTACTAATGGCCATCAGACAATTATCTTTCATCAAGATTGCTTTTATCTTTAACTTCTACAATGAGAAATTACTCCCATTGAATTTTTCAATATCAAATTTTGCTGCCACTATTTCTATCACGAACAGAATTTAACTCCCACTATTTCACGTAAATAGTATCCATTTATATGAATAGTACCTGTACGTATGAATATTTTGTATATATGAATAGTACTGTATATGTATATATGAATAGTACCATATACTTAAATACAGTAAATGCATAGTTTAATGCAAAAATAAATGCATGAACAGTTGTCAACATTTGTGGTTACTATTCACCAAGTTTCACTGCGCTCACCCGAACTCCAAATGAATTAAGTTAAAAAATTCTTTATAATTTTCTCACCTTGCTCTGATATCACTTGTTGTGAAAATAAACTAGATTAGAACAAGTTCGCAGCTAAATAGGAATGAATAAATAATAATAAACACACAAAATTTACTTGAAAATTTTCCAAATTAGGGTAAAATTACAAGCAAAGAAAAAAAATACTACTAAAAAAATTAGACCAAAAAATACAAAATTTTTTTTTGACTATCTTTCTTTTTGTTTTCTCTTCTGCATGTTACTAGACTAAGACTAAACCGTTTTGTTTTCTCGAGAGATGCAAATGAATAGCCTACTTTCGTAACCATGAGAATGAGAACGGGAATTTGCCAACTGAGCTTCAGAGATACAAGGAGCAAGAACTAGTTAAATTTGAAACATCATATTTAACTAGTTCTTGCTCCTTGTACTCTGGCGCAGCTTCAGAAGAATCATTTTGATCAACTTTCCTATCCACTTGTATTGTTGTAGTTTTTGGATTCTCATGTACAGTGCCAACATTTTCTACTTGCTCTTGATCCTTATCTTTCACGAAGATAACATTCCTGTTGATAACAATCTTGTGGGCAGTGAGATCCTACAGATGGTATCCCTTCACACCTTCAGCATACCTTAAGAAAATGCATATTCTAGATTTTGGATCAAACTTTGTAGTTTCTTGGGTATTGAACATCACATAGGCAGGACTTCCAAATATATGAAGGTTGGAATAATCTACTAGTTTACCATTCCACATCTCCATCGGTGTCTTTAACTCAATTGCAGTTGATGGAGCTCGATTCACCACATAATAGGTAGTATTGATTGCTTCTTCCCAAAATTTCTTATCCAAGCTTGCAGTTCTCAACATCTTTGTTCTTTCCAACAGAGTTCTCTTCATCCGCTCTAGTACTCCATTTTGTTGAGGAGTGTATGCCGTCGTGAACTGCCATTTAATGCTTTCTTGCTTGTAGAATTCATCAAATTTGTTACTAGTATATCCGCCTATATTATTTGAGCACAAACACTTGATCTTCTTACCAGATTCGAGTTTCACCTGCACTTTGTAAAATTTGAAAGTTGGAAATACACCTGCCTTCCTTTTGATAGGAAACACCTAACATCTCCTCGAATAATCATCAATGAATGATACAAAAAAATTTACTCCTCCTAGGGATGTAACGAGTGATTGCCATACATCATAGTGAATCAATTCTAGAATTTCTTTGTTTCTGAACTTTGATGTGTTGAACTTCAATCGATGCTGTTTACTCACAATGCAATGTTCACAGAAGGGTAGTGACACCTTTGTGAGACCTGGAAGTAGATTTTTTTTCTTTAAGTATCTTCATTCCTTATTCTGACATATGCCCAAGCTTTTTATGTCACGTTAGTACAGATTTGTCATCTGGACTAGTCACCGTAACAGATGCCTCACCTTCTTGTAAAGTTACTCCCTCTAGTATGTACAGATTTGCAACAATTTTCTCTGCTTTCATAAATACCAACGCTCCTTTAATCACTTTTATTATCTTATTTTGGATCTCAAATCTAAAACCAAGATCATCCATTTGTCCTACAAACAATAAATTCTTTTTCAGGCTCTCAACATGTCGCATTTTTTTAATAGTCTGAGTTGTCCCATCATACATCTTTAACTTGATGGTGCCTATACCAACGATCTTCAAAGCTTGATCATTACAGCTATACACAGATCCCCTAGATTCATACTAATAGAACCATTATCTTCGAGAGATCATATGAAAAATAGTTGTTGAATCGAGAAGCCATACATCAACAAATATTCTCTTATCTCCAATAGTCATTGTTGCTTCACAGACCATTGCACCTCTATCATCTGAAGTATTTGCCGCATTTCCTTAAGGAATATAATCTTTCTTTTTTAGATTCCAACAATCCTTCTTCAGGCGCCTTTTCTTGCCACAATTGTAACACTTGAAATTTTTCTTATTCCTGGATTTTGATTTACCATGATTATGACTCCCACGTGGGCCACGTTCTATTGATCTTTCTCTCATCACCGCCAAGGCCTCTGCTTGTTGCGAATTTGTCAGCCTGTCTTCCTTACTTTTGCGCCGACTCTTTTCTTCCAAAATAGCAGCTACAATATTGTCAAAGACTGGAGTGCCTGTGTTGTTTGTTAAATTGATGACGAGTTGATCATACAAATCTGGTAGACTTTGGAGTTGAAGTTTCGCACATTCATTTATCTCTATTGTGTGCCCCAATGATGTGAGTTGGAAAAATATAGTATTTAAAGTATTTAAGTGTTCCGTCACCGAAGTGGACTCCGCCATGCATAAAGTGTTGGTTTCCTCTTCAAAAAATTTTGTTATGGAGTGATTTAACCTCGTACAATTTTGTGAGGTGATCCCATATTTCCTTTGCAGTCTTTTTTTCCTTTATGCTCGATAATAATCCATCATCTAAAGATAGGTGAAGATTAGCTACAGTATTCCCGTCCCTCTCATTCCATTTTTTATCTGTGACTCCAATTGGTTGTTTAATAATGGCCACCAGACAATTGTCTTTCATCAAGATTACCTTTATCTTCAACTTCTACAATGAGAGATTACTCTCATTGAACTTTTCAATATCAAATTTTGTTGTCATTGTTTCTATCACGAACAGAATTTAGCTCCCACTATTTCGCGTGAATAGTATCCGTATGTATGAATATTTTCGTATATGTGAATATTACTATATACGTTCCGGAGTATAATCTTGTCATGCATGAGTTTTGCTTTTTCCTTGTAGAGTCGAGAGTGCTCATACGCTTCAAGTCGTAGCTCCTCTAATTCTTGTAACTGGAGTTTCCTTTCCATCCCCGACAGTTCAAAATCCATGTTACATTGTTTGACCGCCCAATAGGCCTTATGCTCTAACTCCACAGGTAAATGACAGGCCTTGCCATAAATCAGCCGGTATGGAGACATTCCTATTGGGGACTTATAAGTAGTGCGATAGGCCCATAGTGCTTCCTCTAAGCGAAGACTCCAATCCTTTTTAGAGGGCTTGACTATTCGTTTTAAAATGTGTTTCACCTCTCTGTTAGAGACCTCTGCTTGGCCATTGGTTTGCGGGTGATAGGCAGTAGAAACCTTATGCGTAACGCCAAATTTGGTCAGCAAGTTAGTAATAATTCGATTGCAGAAATAGGTTCCGCGGTCGCTCACTACCGCCTTAGGGATTCCAAACCGACATAAAATATTGGGCTTAAGGAACTTAGAAACTGCTTGCGCGTCATCTGTTCTAGTAGGCACGACTTCTATCCATTTGGAGACGCAGTCAACACCTAAGAGAATATACACAAATCCAAATGATGGGGGAAAAGGTCCCATGAAATCGATACCCCAAACGTCAAAAATCTAGCAAAACAGAATTGGTTGTTGTGGCATCTCATGTCGTCTCCCCAATCCTCCGAAACATTGGCACTTATCGCATGATTGGGAAAAATGGAAAGAATCCCTGAAAAGAGTAGGCCAGTAGAGTCCCGAATCCAGAACTTTTCGGGATGTTCTCCTAGCA
>JANIPN010762049.1:0-10761 GCA_027478595.1 Erythroxylum anguifugum
CCCCCAGTCCCAAACCTCTTCGCGCGCTCCAACGCCTTAGTAGCATCCTGCGCATCCGCCTCGGGAATCCCAAACCGCGCAGCGCGCGCCTTCCTCTTCGCCAGCTCCGCCTCCAGGCTCGACACCTCGAGGTGAGCGCTGAAGTCTTTCTTCGGCTTAGCCTCTTCCTCTTCGGCCGGTTTGGCGTCACCGGCAGCGGCGTCTACACCCTCAGCCGCGGGCTCGGACACTTTTAGTCCGTCAGTGTTGCTCGTGTCTTCGCCCTTGACCTGGTTGGGCACGGCTTCGGGGTTGGCCACGCGGCCGACGCCCCCGGCTGCGATTGCTGCCGCGGCGGGCTGCGAGGTTGCGCCGGCGGCTTCGTCGTCCCAGTCGATTTCGTCCTCGGGTGCGCCGGCGGCGTCGGCTGCTGCTGGGGCTTCTGTGGCGACTGCCTCTGCGGCTGCGGTCTCGGCGTCGTTTTGTTGCAGGCGCGCGACGAGCTCGGCTTTTTTGCCGGTGTGCGGGAGGCCTCTGGCTTTTAGGAGCTCTTCTAGCTCGGCGTTCTTGCGCTTCGAGTAGTCGGCCATCGTGGTGTCTGTATGTTTGCGAGTTTGGAGGGAAGGGTGGAGGGTTGATTGCGGGAGGCAAGGGATGCGCGAGTGGAGTGAGGTTTGGGAGTTGCTGGTGCAATTGAGGTGTGGCGGACGCAGAGCAAGTTCACGCTCTACTCTGGAAACCGGAAAGGGTTTGCAAAGAATAACTTGCGACGAGCAAAAGCTCCTTGCCAGTAGCGTGTGCGCCGAGTGTGATGAAAGAAAATATTTACGACAGCCGGTGAGCGCGACGACTGACGTTTGCGGAACACCCTGCTGCTGAGAAGGACTTAGCACTTCTCCGCGCTCCGGTAAAGGCTACCGTAGTTTTGAAATGTCGTCGTACTATCGTCAAACATATATTGTGAGATACCGGAGAGCAACAGTTGGGCAATGGAGTTCAATCATTGTGATGGACGCGCCCTTGAGTCCTCTGAATGAACGCTTGTTCTGCTTAGTAAGGTCAATCATTATGTAATCTTAACTCCACACTGATTCGGCTAAACTAGAGACCGTCAGCCCGTCTGCATATTACCGCCCAGTGCCCCCTAAGCAGTAAGTTTCCGCGAACCAACGACCTCTTGAGTCTTGACGACATAACTAGGCCTCGGGGCGGTCTCGCCCTGGCGAAAAGTATCATGGTAGTTTATGGCTTGCTCCACAATCCTTTAAAGTTGGTGCCTGCTCAATTACTTGTCTATTTATGGTTTGGATTAGTGCTACGCCCAGTCAGCCGCGGAATCCGCGCTGGGAGGGAGCTATTCAAAAGCTGAGTCTCCCCACGACTTGCATGAAAGTAAACAGTACTCGCTGGCAGAGCCTCAAAAGACGATATTTCGTTTAAAGTCATCATGATTGGGGTATTGTTCATAGCTCTTTATTCTTTCTTGGCCTTTGTACTATATAAGATCGTATCTATAATCCTCTCAAACCGCTATCATGCAGCTAGAGCGAAGGAACTCGGCTGCGAGGCTCCAGTGGACTTCCACAACGGCGGATTCCTAGGCTGGAAAAACTTGGCCGATCCCCTGAAGGCACATCGTGAAATGCGACTGCCGGACTTGGTATTGGATATATACCGAGAGTCATGCGAAATCCACCGCCGAAATGTAATGACCATGCGTGTGACTTTTATGGGTACCGTCTGCTACAACACAAGAGATCCAAGAAACATTCAGGCGCTCCTTGGGACGAAATTCAAGGACTTTGGGTTGGGAGAGACTAGATGTGCGGTGTTCAAACCGCTTCTAGGGAACGGTATTGTAGGTCCACTTGCTTGAAATGATGGGATAGAATTACCGCCTGATTTGCTTTCTTTCACTGCCCTTCCCCCCGGGTTCAAGACGGTTCAGGACCTATAGAGCTTCGTGTTTTTGGACATCAGATGCAATTCATTATGTAGTACATCGAAGCAGACCATGTTATAATGCACGAAATGAAAATTCTTGATACGACAGTCTCACAGCGTTGAAAACATTCTTAGGAAAGCTAACAAATTATTAGTTCTCTACCGATGGAAAGCAATGGGAACATTCGCGAGCCTTGCTTCGCCCACAATTTGCTCGAGACCAAGTTGCCGATCTCGATTCAGAGGAGCGTCACCTCCAAAATCTCCTTCGAGCGATCCCTATCAAAGACGACGGTTGGAGCCAAGTGATTGATATCCAAGCCTTATTTTTCCGACTCACCCTGGACTCCGCCACAGAATTTCTGTTTGGGGAATCAGCAGATAGCCAGCTGGCTGCTCTTCCAGGCTATACGCGTCCGAAGACGGCAGCGCTCGACGAACAAAATTTCGCGGAAGCGTTCGATAATGCTCAAAATGGCATCGGTGAGCTAGCCCTGTACGGGGACTTTTACTGGTTAGCGTTCAGCAAAGAGTTCTACAAGGCCTGTGCTCAATGTCATGCATTTATTGACCACTACGTGCATAAGGCTCTTCAGGAAACCTCGCCTGATGTCAACGAAGATAGAAACCCGAAAGAAGGCAGGAAAGAAAAGTACGTCTTCCTCAAGGCTTTAGCTAGCAATACACGAGATCCGCTAGAATTGCGGTACCAACTCCTTTCAATTCTTCTTGCCGGCCGAGATACAACAGCATCAACGCTGGGTTGGCTATTTTTTGTCCTCGCGCAGTACCCGGACGTCCACAAGAAACTGCAACAGGCTATCCTTGAACACTTCGGATCCTACGAAGAGCCCAAGAATCTCAGCTTCACCGGGCTTAAAGCCTGTGCATATCTACAGCACAGCATTGCCGAAATTCTCCGGCTCTATCCTGTTGTACCTCTCAATGCGCGTCGCGCCTTGGCCGATACGACGATTCCATTTGGAGGCGGCCCAGATGGCAACTCGCCCTGTTACGTGCGTAAGGATGAAGAGGTCATCTATAGTGTTTACGTTATGCACCGCTCCAAGGAAATATGGGGCGCCGACGCAGAAGAATTTAGACCGGAGCGCTGGGTGGGAAGGAAGTCTGGTTGGGAGTATCTACCGTTCAATGGGGGGCCTAGGATTTGTCTGGGACAACAGTTTGCTCTGACCAATGTCGCTTATATGACTGTTCGATTACTCCAGCGTTTTGACAAACTAGAAGGGTTTGGAATTCCTCGAAAGGAAGAGAGGGTGAAGCATGGTCTGACCATTACCAGCAACCCTGGAGAGGGAGTCAAAGTGCGACTGAGAGTCCGTGGAACTTCGCCAAACTAAAAATATGCTTCAAGCATCATTAGAGACTGAGATAGAGAGCGTCTCATTTTAGTGGCATCTGCAATTACCATCGTGTAGCCTACCCCCAAATTATCTCCACTAAGCATGACGAGGTTGTGCGAAATTCCCCAACATTCTTTTATAATTTTGATTTTTTTATAAATTTAACATTGTCAAAAAAAAGTTATAAAATAGTGTTGGGGAATTTCGCACCACCTCGTCATGCTATTATATTATTTTCACCATTTTAATAGGCTTAGTGGAGACAAATTGCTGGTAGAGATAAATTGGGGGTGGACTACACTAACGAAGAGACCGTTTATTACTCTGTTGAGCTATAGCTATATTGTGCTTCTCCAATTTTCACCATTGATATCCTCGCCTTTTGTCGATATACTAGCATTATCAAGCCAAACCCCTCTAGCCGCCCTTTCCCCTATTTGTGAATCAGAAAGCCGGGATCTAAGGGTCGGAATCGGCGGGCCTTCAAATGTGCTTAGATCAAACGTTCCGTCAAAGAATTCCTCCTCGCTCGACTCGCTCGACTCGCTCTCGATAGTATCAGCCTCCGGCTGGACTACGTCCTCCTCGGGTTCTTTGTCCAACTGGACTCGTTGTTGCTGCTCGGGGTCGACTTTAGTTCCTGCAGAGTCTAGGTTGGAAGATCCCTGCTGTGAAGCCTTCGGTTCGGCACTCGATGAGTGACCTGATCCAAGCCAACCTTCGCGAAGGCTTGTGAAGAAGCGAGGCACTACGGGAAGGCTGGCAATCATTATCCCACATGCAACTTCAGGAATCATCCAAAGACCCATATTTGTTAAACTCGAAAGTTCATGCTGGCGGCGAACGGCTTCCACCGAGTAGTACAGACGCATCACGGATGCAACGCAGGCACTTACTCTCGGTCAGCTTCTCCTATATATCCATGAAGGTGGCTTACAATATTCCAACAGCAAACACAGCCGATACACCGATCTTCCGTTTTCTCGAGATCTTGAGCTTCCAGATCGCCCTTTGTGGAAGAAGCAGCATAACGAAATCCAAAGCCACATTCATCGCAGCAGTAGTTGACAAGAACACATAGACATCTATGCAAGCATCACCGCTGAGGACTAATAATCCGATGGGTTTGTAGGCAAAATCTACCGGCTTGCATTGAAAAGTCACAACAAATATGCAAGCGAAATAGAGACAAATGTTGAGCCAGATCAGAATATGGCAACTCCAGTACATATAACCTCGCCGCTTGAGGGGAACAAAGACGCGGAGGTACTGGAGTAGAATAGTCACTTTGGCTGCCGCGAGACTGATGCCATACAATATGGAAATAATGCGAGCGTTCTGATATGTCAGAAACATCGCTATTCTGCGCAGAGGCTCTTCTTACATAAATGTAGAACGTTAAATCTTTCACACGTATGTCCCACTGATTGTACAGTCCTTGATGAATGTAACGAAGACCAACGATTATCATAGCGAGGAACACCAGCTGAAAAGTCAGCAAGGAGAAGGAGAAGGAGTCTGTGAGCGATTTTGTACATAAGCTAATAGCAGAACGACTATCAAATGGTCAGAGTGTCACGATTATAAGCAGAAAGCCTTACAGTCTTCTAACCAAAATTGCCGCATCAAGAAGATTTTAGTATACATTCGTATGAAGAATGTAAGGCTGGCAACGACGAGGCATATCGAAAGGTCGACATTTCCATCCGCCGAATGAGACGGCGGGTTTTCCAAATTACTCACGACTCCTGGGGGAGGAACCGAAGCAGGTTGCCCCAGGAATAATGTTATCACCCTAGGGTCGAAGTCTTCGAGGAGTTCATCTACAGAAGACATCTCGTCGAAGGCATCTAGATCTCGCCCGCAGGCAAAACGAAATCATCATATACACAGAGAAAACCAAGGGCTTGACGTCCTAATAGCATTCCCGCACAGCCGGCCACCACGAGACCTCTCCACCAGAGTCCAGCCCATCATCACCCCACAAGGTAGACTGTGTCTTTGCAGACCACAGCTAGTAACATGGGGGGGAGCCACAAGCTAAACATTTCAGCGTGGCTACCAGACTCCGCAGTGCGAGAAGAACTTCGCTGGTAAGAAACCCTGCAGAATTGTAATAAACTTTGAGACTTGCGGTGAGACAATCCAATGGGGAGTTAGATGCGGCACAGTTCCCCCGCGAGTCAGGCTGAGACGAAGCGTGGTGTCGAACCCTTCGATCGCGTGTACGCCACCCTCTAGAAATAATGTCCGTAGGTGCATACGGAGCGTTTCACCGGTGCCACAATAAGCGGTCGGAATCCCATCAAAACGGATTGAGGACTCTGTTAGACTGTTAGTACGTACGAATAAACTTTCAGCCAGCAAAACAATCAAATGGCAACTAAACCGTTATGGTGGCTACGTGTATGCCAAGCGTGCGGGTTCTCATTACGCACCAAAAATAGAGCCATGGTGATCTATTCAATGAAGCGGAACATTTGTAAACATGGATTATCCCCCCCGTTTCTCGACGTTTTGCATTCCGGCTTTAGAGTCGTACGTCCATTAACGCCCTAAGTAACACAGTTTCAGACAGTTCTCTGGCAGTCTAGCCCGTTTGTATTTCATTCAGCTTACAAACTTCTGAGATGTTGAGAATGCGCTGCTTTTGTTTGCCAAAATCAACTGGGCGATCCATTTGCTATTCACTTACGTTCTAGTGTAGCCCACCCCCAACTTGCCTCCACCAGCACTTTGTTTCCCCTAAGCCTATAGGGATGGCGAGGGTAAATAACACGAAAAGTTTGTGCGAAATTCTCCAACATTGCTTTATACTCGTTATTACCTTTCCCCCTTTGACCTTATAACCTTAATAGGATTAATGGCTACATAAGGTCAGCAACCTGGTGCACTTTCATCGAAACAAGTCATCCAGTACATTTGTTTAGGGATACGTCAACTGTGTAGTGCCCATCGTCAAAAGTCTCTGCTTACAGATGTTGGTTGGCTTTAGAAATCATACGAATGAATATGTCTCCCGGAGAAAGCCTGCAAGGTTCTCCAACTAGTTCTTGTGATTAAATCATACGATGTTGGTTGGCCCATAAGGCCTGAGAGAGCTCCTATATCCGGGCCAGAATGAATTCCTAGGCTTGGGACGAGAATGTAGCGCATAGACGACTGGTAGTGAAACTTGCAAGACACCGTGCTTCACCTCGCGAAGCTGCACCGGTATCTAGGAGGAGGACAATATAGTGAGCCTCCTTTGATTCGAGAAGCCATGATTAAAATCTCCTCATCATTCTTAAAGCTGCAAACCAAGCGGCTCCGAAGCATAAGCCGCCTACATGCCCCATATGTGCTAAACGGAAAGCCGTCGAGTCAGCGCCATCCCCGAGCAGAATCGGGATAAATAAACAGAGAACATACAGATTTGGAAGCCATCCGAACCATCTGGCGGGGTCTGAAACCCGTCCGCCACTAGACTGAATGCCCCGAGTCCGAGAACAAACTTCCATGCCTGGATTGCCTTTGGCTATTCCGGGATCTAATAAGCCGCTAGTCATCATCCGAGCTATTCATTCACTTACGATGGGAAAGACGTAGAAGGGGAGTCTCGGGGCTGCGCATGCGATCGCAGACGCCATTGCACACAGCGAGCCGCTGGCTCCTACGTGTGCCTCTTGAGCTCCGCCCCTTCTGATACTAGAGTTGACTGCCAATACTCCGCCGGTCACCGCGCCGCCCGCCCAGAGCCACGCCAGACCACTGGGGCCGAAAGCCAGGCCGGCGGTAGACCCCAGATAATTCAACGCAAACAGGTTGACGGCTAAGTGTAGGACATTGCCGTGTTGAAAGCTGTATGTGAGAAGAGTCCACCATCGGCCTTCTTTATAAGCGCCTTGGGGCGTGAGGACGGTGTTTTCGTGGATCTTTTGACCGTAATGTTGAGCTTTGAATCCGGAATCCATAGAGAGGACTCGTGGCGCAGCGTAGACGCCCAAGCATGTGCCTATCAAGGTTTTTCTCATAGCATATACTCTACGCGCGGCTGTAGAAGACATTATGAAGTTCTGATACAGACTGTATGTTGCAAGAAGGTGAAGAATACAAATGATGTTTCACAAATACACTTTACAGGAGTAGGGTTATAGCGACCGCAACTGACCAAGCTCTACATCTCTAAGGTACGGTCACATCACATCAAAAATCACCATCTACATTCTAGCCATGCGTTTGAATGGTCAATTATAAGACTTAAGTTCACCCCTAAACTTAGCCTACTAGATTTTTGGAGTTTTTCGTTTTTCTCAGAATTTCTGAATTTCCGGGATTGTCGCCTAAAACGCGTGTGATACTATCCACTTCACGGCGGACACATGTTGGTCACTTAAAATCGATCCTGCGTTTAGCAAGGCAGAAAGTGGAAACAGTCTCGTAGTACAACTACATTAAACTGAGGATATAATGCGGGGTCCAAAGTGAACAGCTACCCTTTCTATCCCTAGACTTTCTCTTAGACGGGATAAGTCACGGATAGTTTCTATCAATGTAACCATAGATGCCACCCCCTCTTGTGGTTACTTAATTTCTATTTGACAATCACATTTAGACTATGCGTCTTTGAGCAGCTGATTGAAGTATGTGGCCAATTACCACGTAAGCCCTCGGTTTCACTACCAGTTTATCCTATCTTTGCATGCTGAAAGTAGCGTAGCTTTAGAGATTGAAATTTGATCTACAGCAGCCGCTGTAGGATTTACGGCGGAATGGGCATCTCCTTCAGTATAAGAAGAGCCTTGGAGCCCGATCGGAGCTCCAAATAAACTCTTCTATCATCCAATGTTCCAGTATTGATAGTCATATTTGAGACAATGCAGTTCTCTACAATCCTCTTCATTGCTTCCTTAAACATAGCGGCCAATAAATTAAGAATAGTTGAGCAGTGTGTCAGAGCATCGGAAAGCCGGTCTGCGTCTGAGCATTTTGCGCGTACGATCTAATTAGTGACAAAGTGATCAAGATGGGCCAGAGCCTTTTGCCTCGCAAGGAGAATACAGTGATTCATTACGAGTACGGTGGCTGTACTATGCGTGGGAGAGTCATCGAATTATGTCATCAGGTGGCTTTCAAGACAAGTCATTCCGTAGATCGCCAATAAAGAACTGTAGAGAATTTGAATGCGTTGTGTGCTAGATTCATGAGGTTTACGAGTTGGAGACGTCCCTAATCATGAGGCTGGAGGAGCGAGTGTTCAGAAGCCCTTACTTTCAAGATACTCGGCCTAATGAACGTAAGAGAGAAACGAGCCAGATGGAGTTCTTGAGAGTGTGTTAGCGAATGTATCAGCCAGGTTCGGGGCGGAGGGCTACTTCACCATCAATCTACAATCCTACCGGTAAAGCAAGGGTGATAGGACGTCGCAAAAGATAGTAAGCAGCTCCAAAGCAAATACCTGTAAGATCTCCTATCCGACCTTCAGGTATTGTTAGCGGGGATAAATTTTTTACAAAGCGATGATGCGAACATCCGCAACGTTAAAAACTTCTATATCTTACCTGTAAGCGCTGACTTCCATGTTCGATCCGGATTCGAGAATTTAGCGATCAAAACATTAACTCCAAAGAATATTGGGGTTAAGGACCAGGCATCTATTAGGGGCTGCCAGACGACATTAGTTCTTGCTGTCAAGGACAATGGAGATTTGCCTACCAAGAAGCCTAACTTTACAGGCATGAAAGGAATTGCACTCGACAGAGCCGAAGTCACAGCTGCGAGAGCTGTCGAGGCTCCAGTATTGGGTACGTAAGAGTGCTCAGGAGGATCTAGTAGGCTCTAGTTAGCCTACAGAGCGCAGTTGCTGGACTGTGATCTCTGATAGTCCAAGCCAATTGACATACCGTTTCCTGAAACAAGGGAAAGCTTAATAGCAGCGCTAGATACCGCGCCTCCTACCCATAGGTTTACTAACGCCCACGGTCCATAAGCCCAATTCACAAGAGGTGCACAAGCATGCAGCGTAAGCATATTAAACATAAGTTGACTGGCATTCTCATGTACAAAAGAATGTGTGAAGAGAGTCCACAATTTTCCATCTCGGAAATTGGCAGGTGTTACTTTGGTGTTGTCTTGCAGTAAGGCAATTGTTTTCTCGCCATGAGGGCTAAAGAACGGGCTGGATGGATTCGAGACCAGAGCCGGACCGCAGAAAGCTCCGATACAAACAGCGGTTGCAGACCACGGAAATACATGCTCTAGCTTAAACAGAAAACGTCGTTCGAATATCAAGATCCTGTGAGCTGAATAAGGCTTTGGAGAAGGTTTCAAAGAATCTTCTATGGTCCGAAGCAGTTGCTCTGCTTTCATAACTGCTGTGGTATCAAGCTCCGCCATGTCGATGGTCACTCGGAAAAATAACGGACTAGTGATACACGAAAACACACGAAGCGCGCAATAAGCTACTTTATGATGTTTATGAGAAAGCGAATTAATTTACAACTTTCGTCGGATCAAAGGAACCCTCAAGGTCACTAAGGTTCGATGCCAAATCAAGGGGCCATTGTTGCAGAATGCAAGGTTAGCCGAGCGCAAGATAATTTAGAAGTTTTACGCGGGTTTGTTTACTTTCGGCCGGAGCAACCGAAACGCCGTTCATACTCCCTCGACCCACCAATCTACAAATCACAAACATTAATGCCATAATCAGGCTATGTAAACCTTTCAGCGACAAGTGAATTCCCGCTGTCTTGAACTTCATCTTATCCCTTCTGTTGGTCCGACTCTATAACCTCTGAGCGCAACCGAACTTACCCCAAATTCGCTCTTCGAGAGCACATTTCGATAACCGCTGTAATGGTACACTTATCCTTTCCCTTGAGAATTATACAAACCTAACGCTTTATAGTCTCAATCGCAGGCACAATCGCCCTACAAAGCTCCAACGCTTTCTAATTTTTCTCCATCGCGAGCCACCCCTCAACGCGCATCACCATTTCGACGCCCCGAGTCTCCTTCCTCGCCGTCAAACGCCCGCCCGTCCACGCCGACACGAGATCCAAACGCCTACCGACCAAGCACCCCCAGCCGTCTGGGCCAGAGCTGGAAAGAAGCAAACGAAGGCAATCCCGCAAACAATGAGACCGCAAGCGAGCGCGGCTCGCCTACAAAAATCGGCGGAGGGGCAGCGGGACTAGGCAACGTCTCCCCAACGAAGGGCAGACCGGGGAGCTCGTCGAACGTCAGAAGCGCGCTGAACATCATGGACGCCGCCAACAACCGAAGCGGACAAAACAACATCAACAACAGCCCCAGCACGACCCCCCACAATCCCGCCACTCGTCTATTCTCTCCAAGCACAGCAGCACCCGGCCCATCACCCTTCAACAACCCACCTTCAAACCCATCCCCAAGCAGCAGCACCACCACCACCACAACCACCACCCTCTCCCCCACCCGGCCCCCCTACTCAACCTCAACCACCACCATGGGCGGC
>JANIPN010762690.1:0-10758 GCA_027478595.1 Erythroxylum anguifugum
CGTGACTACGAAACGGTTTCCTCTTACCCAAACACACTCAAGTTTCATGCTCAAATCATCCATTCATGTACAAAATGTCATAATTCAATTAATGGCATGATAATCAAAATGTCAAGCATTTATAGATGCATAACATGTCGAAATCCCAATTCCGTTGTTTTATCATGCACATATACACATTAAGATCAACATTTCAACAAGTCATACAAATCATTTAACACATAATCCACACATCATGCATTTGCTCATTTGACACAATAACTAGAAAGATTTTACCCACCTTATAATCTTGCAAATTCCAAGATCAATGGCTTTCCTCTTCTTGCTCTTGGATAGCCCTTTGATTGCCTAAAACACAACAATAATCTCATCATTTCCCCCTTCAATTTTCGAAATTTCCCTTTCCCAAAAACCCTAAATTGAATCAAGCTTAAATTTAACTCTATTTATAAATCAAATGGGTTAGGAAACTCTAACCCTAACCTAAGCACTCAAAAATCCCATGAGTTTCACTATTTATCATCTCCTTCCTACTACTTTCTCTCACTAAACTTTTCTCCATCACAAAATTTCAACCCTTTCTCAACCAAATCATGAAAAAGGTGAAGAACATACCTTAAAACCTTGATTTCCTCCTTAAATCCACAAAGTCTCTTCTTTTCCCTTGGATTCCTCTTCTTTTCTTCTCTTCTTCTTCTTCTTTTTCGTATTCTTCTCTTCTCTTTTCTAGCAACCAACGACAATCCCCTTCTCCTCCTTTCTATTTGTCTTTTATTTTTCTCTTGGTTTTCCATTTATGCCCTTCATTAACTAGGCTCTTCCAAACTATGCCCTTGGTTGTCTTTGTAACTACTCCTTCCTAACTTAGTTCCATGCTAACTAACTACTAACTCTTATTTCATTTAATACTCACTCACCCCATTAATCCCACTTCACCTACTACTTCAATTCAAATTAAATTATATTCCTTCTTTCAAATTCTAGTTAAAGACAAGAATATTAAGCCATAAATCAAGCACAAAGACCCGATTAAGCAATTAAAACATACATAATCAATTTAAGCAATTAAGAAAATAAAACAAGGTCTAACAAATATCCTCTTAAATTATATCTAAATATATGATAGGTTTTTTTAGGTGTTTCAGGTTCAAGTTTAAACCTAAACCTATAAATCAGGTTCGGTTCGGTTAACTGCTATAGGTGCGGTTTAGGTTCGGTTAACCTAGAACCACAAGTTAGAAACCTCAACCTGAACCATGAACCTGATTTTTCAGGTTCGGTTCATGCAGTTCAAGTCCGGTTCGCGGGTGGGTTCGCGGGTTTTCTTGAACACCCCTACTTCTGAGTAAGCCTCGACAAAGTAGTTGCAAGCACGGAAAAATCCTCAACAATGCTCCGATAATAACTAGCTAATCCCAGAAAGTTGTGGACTTCTGTCACATTCTTGGGTTGTTCCTATTCAAATATAGCTTCTACTTTCTTCGGATCTACTAAAATACTTTCCCCTGATACAACATGCCCAAGAAATCCTATCTCCCTCATCCAAAATTCACACTTTAAGAACTTTACATACAACTGTCTTTCGCGAAATATTTGTAGCACAATCCGGAGATGTCTAGCATGCTCCTCTTCATTCTTAGAGTAAATCAGAAGATCATCAATGAAGACTATGATAAACCGATCTAAATAAGGAGGGAAATACCCTGTTCATGAAATCCCTAAATACTATAGGTGCATTTATTAATCCGAATAGCATTACCAAAAATTCATAGTGTCCATACCTCATCTGGAAGGCAGTCTTTTGCACATCATTCACATCAATCTTCAATTGACGGTACCCAAACCTCATATCTATTTTTGAGAATACTGTAGCTCCTCTTAACTAATCAAATAAACCATCGATCCTGGGAATTGGATATTTATTCTTGATGGTAACCCTATTTAACTGCCGATAATCAACGCATAAGCGGAGGGTCCCATCTTCTTTTTTTTGACAAACAATATTGTTGCTCCCTGTGATGAATTACTTGGTCTGATGAAGCTCTTATCCAACAACTCTTGTAAATGAATCTTCAACTATTTCAATTCTGTTGGTGTCGTGTGATACGGTGGTATAGATATTGGTGTCGTCCTCAGGACCTAGTTAATATTGAAATCAAATTCCTAATCAAATGGCAATCCAGGTCAATCCTCCGAAAAAAACATCAGGGAACTCATGCACAATAAGGGCTTCACCCTGTTCAATCTTTTATGCCAAAGTGTCAATCACATGTGCAAGGAATGTCTGCCATCTCTGATGAATCAACCTCTTAGCCTTGATCACCGATATCAAATAACTTGTTAATACTTGTCGGTCACTAGTAAATTTAATTGAGACTCCATCCTGAGGTTCAAACTCTACCTCTTTCTCAAAACAATCAACCCTAGCGTGATGCCTCTCTAATCAGTCAATTCCCAATATCACCTTAAAATCTAAAAGATCGACGGAAATAAGATCTGCCTCTAAAACAACATCGCCTATCTTTATCTCACAAGTTGTATATACTTTATCACAAGCCACTTACTCTCCAAGAGGAGTGACTATAATGAGAGGGGGATCTAACAGCTTCAGGGGATGACAAATATCCTCTGGCTCAGGTTGCAAAGGTCCATCCTAGCGATGACTTCCCCTTTCTCATCTAACCATGCTATCACTATAAAATCAAAGAAGAGATATTGTTTAATAAAATAAGTCGGGCTAAGCCTAGCTTATCCGATACTCCAACATCCCAAGGAATGTCGACAAGTACTCTGATCTAGGTCGAAATCATCCGACCGTTAAGGACATCAACTTAACGATCCAAGATTTAACTTTTCGACCAAAGACTTTCGACACCCAAACTCAACTCCTAAGGTTCATGAACTTTTTGAAAACTGAAATAATACTTTTGAAAATGCAAAACCTTGGCTCTGATACCACTTGTAACATCCTAGATCATCCACTTACAGATATTGTCCGCTTTGAGCCTTGGTCGACCAAGCCTTCACGGTTTTGCTTTTCCCGAGGCCTTTCTAGGAGGTTACCCATCCTAGAACTGCTCTCGTCCAAGCACATTTAACCTCAGAGTTCCGATGGGATCCCACGCAATAGGCCATGGAAAGCGTGTCTATAAAGGAGAGGCATCCGTATCCTTATAAGGCGCACTTCGTTCCCCTCTCCAACCGATGTGGGATCTCACACTCTCTGCCCTCCTTAGGGCCCTGCCCTCTTTGTGGCCTAGTCTAGCTGGCAAAACAGTTCAGATACTGGCTCTGATACCACCTGTAACATTCCAGATCACCCGCTTATAGATATTGTCCGCTTTGGGCCTTGGCCCAACCAAGCCCTCACAGTTTTGCTTTTCCCGTGGCCTTTCCAAGAGGTCACCCATCCTAAAACTACTCTCACCCAAGCACATTTAATCTTGACGTTCCGATGGGATCCGGTTTATTAGGCCATGGAAAACGTTGTACCAGCTAGGCTGGACCCCAAAGAGAGCTGGGCCTTAAGGGGGTGGAGAGTGTGAGATCTCACATTGGTTGGAGAGGGAAACGAAGTACGCCTTATAAGGGTACGGATACCTCTTCCTTACAGACGCATTTTTCATTGCCTAATGCATTGGATCCCATCAGAACTTCGAGGTTAAACGTGTTAGGATGAGAGTAGTTCTAGGATGGGTGACCTCTTGGGAAGGCCTCGAAAAAAGCAAAACCGTGAGGGCTTGACTGGACCAAGACCCAAAGTGGACAATATCTATAAACGAGTGATCTGGGATGTTACATAATTAGCCATAATAAAATTCAGGTAACATAGGTCATTATTTCACTTACTTAATTAGCTTGAATGCCACCTTAAATGTTAAGCTTGTTTAGCCTCACATGCAAGAACAATTCAAGAACATTGATGGAGTATGACGAGTTCGGCCATGACCAGAATGGACAACAAGATATGGATCAACATTCAACCTCTCTAGTTCTCATTATGAAAGATTTTGCATGGTTTTGGAGTGGTGATGGACAAAACTAGGGCTGAAATTCAAGGGTGTGCGTGAGATGAAGGTTTCAGCAATGAGAAGGAGAAGAAGGAGAGAGTATATGACAACTGAAATTTCGAAGGCAAGGAAAATGACCATGACTTCTATATATATAGTGTGAAATGAGTGGTCTTTCTTTAAAGACACTTGTCATGTAATTAAGCTACATGTCCTCCTTTTTGGCTGCCAAATGTCACTTAATTCCTAAGCCATTTGTCACTCATTTGATGGGTTTATTCATCTTAAATTTTCACATGTCAACTTGTCTTGCTACTTGAAATTTTTCCTAGGTTAAATGTACATATTAATTCATCAATCTTCCAATCATGACAATTAACTCCAAATTACTAATTATAATCCATCAATTCTTTTTATTGGTAAACCAAAATACAAGATGTCACAATTATTTTGAAGCTTTCATACCCCGGAACATGGCAATTGAGTGCACATAAAATCACAATTCATGTGTGTATGCTAATATTATGCATTTGAATGAAATCACATAATTATCACTTAAATCCATCAAATTAATTCTATAATGATATAACTTATGTGACTTAATATTCTAGCATTCTAACCCTCGGTAGTTTTGGAAACCGACTATTATAGATTAAATCAGCCGAATTAATTAGATTTTTCAATAATTGGTATTTAGGGATTCTGGCTAACATTTATATTGGTAAATGTATTTTTACAAATTGATATAACTAGATGTAACTGGTTATTAAAAATTATTTTATCAATTCAATCAACAAATATCTCTTGGTCAACAGAATGGAAATATAGTTAATAAACGAAGCACTATATAGAGTTAATTCAAACAATTAGAACTAAATATGCAACATTGTTATTCCAGAAAAAGTTGAATTCATGTACAAAGTTGACTTTATTGTTTTGACAAGTAATTGTAACTACCATTACTTGCATTTAATACTTCAGCCTCCTAGAATTACATCACGCTTCATTGTTTTGGAACATTAGAAATAACATTTATTGGATCACGCAATAACCAGAGATGAGTTCAACATCCCACTTGTTGGCATCACAGAGACACAGCTGCTGTCTGCATTTGATCCTCCTTTCTCATAAATATTTGCTATAGAGTAGGTTTTGTTCCTCTGATGTCATCACCCACAATCAGAAATGCGTACTGATGTTTCCAAAAGACAACTACTTACAGACATTAACTTAATATTGTAGGTTTGTATCGTCTGCCATTGTTAAGGAAAGCTGAGTTGATTGGTTACTAAGTCATTAAGTCATGACCTCAATGAACCATAACTCGACTCACTGTTCCCCACATATACATCTTTGAGTCAGCAGCCAAAATAAGAAAACTAATTAATGGTATCCCGGGGTGAGCTTTAACGTTTCTTCTTTGCCAGGTAGGAATGTTTTGAGGGACGGGGCAGGAGTATGCAAGTTGGATTCAGAGTGGAGATCAACGACATAAAATGGAAGCACTTTGAACATCATGCATTGAGGAAGCTAAATACAACTGTAATACTCACAATTACTCCTTTTGTGTGATAATTCCTGTTCTAGACTAAGTGTGCTAGTTTGCTCAGTTAGAAGATAAACACTACTACTCCATTTAAGTTGTTAAAAAGTTTTGACAGGTGACAGGTCCAAAAAACCTACTCCATATGCATTCCGTTTATTCTACGAGACTGAGTGCCTCCTATTTCTGGAAGGCGTAGATTTAACTTCTTCCGGGTTTGCAGAAGCAAGACTTTCTGATGAATCCGACCCACTATTCTCACCCTTTTCTCCTTTGCGTGACCACATCTTTGTCAAGACCTTCGACTTAAGCAACCCTCTCATTTTGCTACTGATAGCCTTGTCCAAGCTATTTCTACCATCTGAACCGTTTTTCTCAGCATTTCCCAACCTCAAGGAGGCTATTTCCTTCTTTAAGGCCTTCAGCTCCTCAACTGTGGCCACAGCATCCCAATCTTCCTCTGGGTTTGGAGTAACTGATCTCGAGCTCCTCATGGACACGTTATTTAGATACCGGCTGCCTTTTGAAATGTCAGGAGTGCTGCTGCCGGATAAGGCAGCCACCCTGACCTGCTCAAAAAAGAGTACCTGCACCACCACTCGCAATGGGAGCCTATCATTCTGCACTGCATGCATGCACGCATCAACTGATAGCTTCTTGCAGTCCATTAACTTGCATATTCTCTTCCTCTCACTCTTGCTTATACCTGGATGCTCCTACATCATGGTAAGTGGAACTATACATGTAAGCAACTGCTAAGAAAACCACAAGGAATGGATTTAAGTGGTAACGCTTTGGTCCATGCAAAATGACAATTATCTTTCCTTCAACACATAGCATGTATACTAGAAATTGCTAGCATGTTGATTGGAAGAAAAAAGCAAACAATTTATTCGTTGTAAAATCCGAGAAATTGACATATTCTTACCTTAAGATACGTGTCAATTGCTCGGTAGATTGCATCATGAGCAGGGCGGGGAATTTCAGCCACCATTTCAGCCAGCTCCACAAACTTCACAAAGGGTAGATTAGGGTCCTTTGAAATCTCAGCAAGGTAACCGTCAATGAGTTTTGCCACCATGAGCTTCGAAGCATCTGACAGAATTCCTGGTTTTCTTGTTTCCTGAATTTCGTGGCCTTCTTCTGATGAATAAATCTCAGGATTTTGATCTCGCATCAGAAACTCTTCTACTATTTTCTTTACTGTATCAACATCATACGTTACATTTTCCTCATCATCAGCCTGAATCAGCAGGTCATACACAGAAGCCTCTTCCAATTGCTGGCCTATTCTCCTTACTAACTGTCCCTTTGTCGCATCTCCTGATTTAACATATGTTGCTGCTTTTAATAGCTTCAGCAGAAAGCTACAAGAAACAGTACCTCTCTCACCAGGTAATAGCCCCACAATTGTATCAACAATTGGTTGGTACTTCACTGCCTCTCCAGACTGAATCAGGCTCTTGCTAAGACCAGGCAACCTTCTATAAGCATACGCTTTCAAAGCTTCTCCAATCACCTCATGAGAGAGTATACTTTTGGTTTTAATTGCCGCAATAACCTGCTTATATAATTCAATTTCAAGCTCACATAAATCCTCTACCCACCAGTCCTTGGGCACTGACCGGTTTCTTATGCCATTTATTGGATCATTACCATTTTCCTCTGGAAGGTTTTTGCGGTTGTAAGTGTAGGACCAGTCAACTTTGTGAACATCAACACAGGCCTTGATAGCTATGGCGTCAACACAATTGCTCATTACCTTCAGTTCCTCAGAGAAAGGCAACAATGACTTTGCTGTCTGTAGAACAATAATAGAGTCTTTCCAGCTGCGAAAGATGCTTGAGCTTAGAAAAACATCAATTTTGTAAATAAGGTTGCCCTTCTCAATCGTCTCATGCATTCCAAGGTACTCGGCAGCACATCGAGCCGCAACAACGTTGTAAGCATTGAGGGTTACAGTCATGCCATAGCAATATTTTGCACATACCTCAAAGGCAGCAGGACCACCAGGAATGTCAGAAATATCAATCTCATCACAGTTTTCTGCATTACTAGTAGCAACTGACTTTTGCAAGTGAACACTTTTTGACAAAAGAGGGAACTGCAACAAGAGGATCAAAATATGTTAATATTGCATGCATCCATTCCCATCTAAACATTGTTTCTTTATCTACATACATGCAACAAGAACATCTAATGTGCCTAGAGAGTGTCAACAGACCTGTGCATTAAGCCAGCTAACCTGAAAAGACTGGCTAATTCCACCCTGATTAAACCAAAATGCTAATATTTTATTCAGTTTTCAGGCATTTCTAACCAACTAGTCTGACCTGATGTCATTCATTAAAATTTCCAAGTAGCATTAGATATCACATGGAATGCATTTCATTAATGAAAGAGATACCAAAGACTGATCCACATTATTTAGGAGTTGCAGAACAAAGTAAACAGAGCTGCTGCTTTTATAAGATGACCAACTGCTGTCCTCTATCAAATTTTATGCTAATATTTAAAACAATCCATATGGAAGCAATTGAGGTAAGGCCACATGAGCTCTCTGCATCTATAATGCTTTTCTTTTTTCGGGTCAATTTCTCTACCGGCGATAAAAGGGTCCAGTGCCTTTACACATGGCGTCCTTCTGGTGCTAAATGTCAAAAATAGTATGCCATTTTGATAATTTCTAAGGGCTCTAAGCACTTCAACCTCAAACCAAAAACAGGAAAAAGTATGATTAAGCCTCTCTTGGTTTTACTATATCTATAAACTCTGTTGATCGGCTTCATAAAATGTCTTCAGAAGGAAAAAAAAAATTGCAAATTTGAAGTCAAATGTAATTCAATCTAGCCCACGCTCACCTCTTGGTGTCAGCCAACCACATTGCTTTGGCTTTAAGCCTACAAATGGGTTGGAGGGATTTTATGAAGGGAACAACTGCACTTTATGCATCCCATTGCCTGAGTCCCCTCTAAGGCCAAAAGGGAAGCCATTGATGAATGGCATTCAATTTTAATCATATATTAAACCCCAAAGATTAGTTGATCACAAAAATAGAATCCTGATCATATTGTTAAGCATTTAATATATTGAAACATCATTGTACCTTGTGCAAGTAAAACTTCACATCCCCTACAATAACAACAATATCAGTTGCTAATTCGCTGGCCACATACCTGCTCAAGAAAGTTATAGTCATTCAGATATGGATATGACATAATTTACCAACTTGGATTTATTTAAGAGTAGCCACTATATAGCAGGAATATATACCAAGCCTTTAACAATTGCAAACACTCCTTTTCCTATCATTACATCATTCATTGCTTCAGTTCAAAATGGAAGTGATGCCAATCACTACACTTAATTGGCATCACTTGACACTCGCAATCAGTTTTTCTCAATGTGTTGAAAGAAGATTCCAAAACCAGATACTTGGTATTAGAGTTTATCAATTAGAAGTAGCAAAATCAGGGCAAGCTTGCTTCTGAATGCAGAACAGATGCAAGAATATGTACAGAATAGTGGAGGAAGTTTCAGGAACGAACATAAGGGACCAACAACAGTAACTTATGCTCGTAATTAGCACTCTTGGGTATTAGAAAGGCATTGAAATTTAAGCTATGAATAGAATTGTTAAGTAGTTCCAGTAGATCTTTTCACTTTGCTTGTATAGTGATAAGCAAAAAGAAACTGAAAATGAAGCCAAGTAAGACGTAGCCAGAGTGGCAACACTTGCCTGGTAATTCCCAAATAAGTACTAGTGAATAAATGATCAAGTAAAGTAATAGAACTGCTAACCTAGAAAAGAAAAGACTTTTCACTACTGCTAACGAAGATATTAGCTGCCTGTCAAATTCCTGATACAAGTTTAACTGGCAGCAGTTCAAGTAACCAACACACTAAATCGATCCCATTTATCTCTGTAGCCAGAACAGGTCCTAAATAAATTAGAGGGAAACTATCAAGAAGAATGCAAGTATGCAATATCTCAATGACCAGAGAACCTATAAAGAAAAAATTTCACCAGTAACAGAATTATCTGCAAAGAAACTAACAAGCATCAAACATGAAAGTGATAGAAAAGATTCAATTACATCTTCAGCCAAGAAAAAAGAGAATCAAGGCCTACAAAGCTTCAGAATAACTCACCTAACGTGGTTTCCATCAGTCTGAAAAGAGTCTGGCTTTGATCCAAGTTTCATATACTTCATTTTAGCCAGAAATACAGCTTTTCCTGTGGTACCTTGAAACCAACCTTCTGACTACTTAGCTAACAGAACCTAAACCAAATACCTTACAGCTTAAGCTCGACAAGGCACATTCCCAATGAAGCATATACCCAACCCAAACTCAGAGAAAAAATTCCCAAAAGTGGAAAGTAATACCCCAGGGTGTGGGGACCAAATTTCTGAAGGCTAATAGAGTCTCTGAGGTCCAATGAAGTCAGTAAAGATCTAAAGTGACCGAATCTTGACAGCAATCGAGGCAAGTAGTGTGACCAAGAAAGAGAGAAAGGGAGAGAAAAGAGTGCATATGTGGGTAATGTGTATGTATTGTAAGGCTAAGTTTTAAAGGGATAATTGAGTAAGATAGGATTGCGTAATATTATTTTTAACAAAAGGATCTCTTCAAGAACAAGAAAGCCAAGGAAGTGGCTGTTGCCTAGATCGGCGGCAAAGCCCACACAGCCCGGGCACAATGAATCAGTCCAGGAGACACAGCCAACAGGCGCTCTGCACTAAACAATTCACTGATTACAGACACCCACCAAGCATAAATCTGATTCCACCTCACTTCTTCACCATTTCTTAATCTTTTTCCCCTCTCTGAATACTGTTTTTAGTCTGTGTTTCCTCTTTATTTAAAGACCATTATCAGTGAGACCTCTTGATGCGACTAACTAAAGTTCCAAGTTCCAAACTTGACATACATAAAATCAACATATGCCTATATCAAATACTTTTTACCGTTGAAGTTTGAAAAACCTGCAACAGAAAACAGCATCTTGGTATCAGTTGAAGAAACCACCAAAAACGGAGACAATAAGCATCTATCTTTAATTGTTTTTCCAAAAGGCAGAGTACGGGAATAAATGAGAGATAAGCTAAGTAAACGTGTTAACAGGAATGAACAATCAAACATCAACTACCAACATCACAAATGGAACTGAAATCTGAGGAATCCACCAGAATATAGTCTAAC
>JANIPN010765600.1:0-10742 GCA_027478595.1 Erythroxylum anguifugum
AAGGCGGCCGCGGTCTACTCTCAACCGTTCTGGCGCGCGGCCGGCTGGACCGGGCAGGCGCTGAGTACGTCGGGCGTGACGCGGACGACCTTCGATAACTCGCCTCTCAATGGGTCGTACGGCGTGCTGATGGGCTTCATCGAGGCGGACGTGATGCGGCAGTACGATAGTGCTTCTGCAGCTACCATCAAGCAGCGGGTGACTGCGGATTTTGTCAACTACTTCGGCCCACAAGCCGCCCACCCCCAAGACTTTGTGCTGATGCGCTGGGACACCGAGCCCTACTCGCGCGGCGGACCGGTCGCCGTCGCCCCCCCTCACGTCCTCACCCGCTACGGACCCGCCCTCGCCCAGCCCGTCGGCCGCCTCCACTTCGCCGGCACCGAATCCGCCGACTACTGGATCGGCTATATGGACGGCGCCATCCGCTCCGGCGAGCGCGTCGCCCGCGAGATCATCACGGGGTAGCCGGGGAAAATGGCCCGCGGCGGGGCGGACGAAGGGTGGGTGCAGCATGGAAACTTTCGCCTCAGTATCGTTCACCGCGCGTCGTCCTCGAATCGCCTGGGGCAGTGTATTACCGTCGCAGCAATGCTCTCGATATCGGCTCCGGATTGTTACCAACCCTAATTATGCTCTTAATACGAAAGTACGGTACCACAAAAGGATAATAACACAAGTTTATAGTACTACCAAATTATAATGCTACGAAAATGCAAGGCTACGAATGCGTACGATGACTGACATTTATTACCTCGAAAGCTCCTACTGCAGAAGCGCCTTTCTTGATCTAAGCCGCTTTTGCGGTAAATGAGGACCTTTCTTCTTTGGGAATAATCAGAATATGACCAAACAACCCTAACCCTAACCCTGCGCCGAGAGTATCCTCGAGGAAATAGGTATTGAGAAAGGCAAGTGTGCGCGTTTATCCTCACGGCCTGCCTACGATACGATAGACGCTCCCTCGATGGTGCAACTCGACCTATTGGACCACATGCCCATCCGCCTCGCTACTCTACTAGAATTCCCGCGTGTATTGGATGCCGATCGGCGGGTCCGTCGCGGCGCCGGTGACGCGGTCGATGAAGTGGCCGTCAGCACGGTCCGACTCCGCGTGCGTTCATACGTCTCCATTGGATCGCGTCGGTCGAATCGACTCGGTCACGAGTGTGCAGGTACAGGTTTGGAGTAAGGGGCTGATTGGCGTGGAGCACAGCGTTGGGGCCAGCGTTATATCTATAGTTCAATGTCACCCCGGACTCGAAGTACAACTACGGCTCCGTCGTGGCCTCGAACGAGTCGGCGGGGCCTTCCGCCGCTCGAGCGATAGCTGACTCTCTTGCGCCACCATCCGTTTTATGGGTTGGAGGCTCGCCTGTCGTCTTGAGAAAGCGTCCAAGGGTACCTCTCTGGGCTCGAACGAGAAGCCGCCTCAGGTCTCGAACCGCCACAAGCCTGTACCTTACTGGATGTGGCTACAAACGAGGCTTGATAGGGAAGCTGACGCGGGAGAACGAGAAAGGCTGCATCGCAGATGGGCGGCATGGTTGGGAGCCGAGTCCCTCTAGCGGGAATGGACTAACTCGATTCCGTGGTATGCGCCACGCCATCCTTTCTCCGCTGTTCAGCCAGCCGGATGGCGTGAAATCTAGACTTGAAAAAGCGCTCGAATGGGGAACGGCGACAACGACACATCTGAGGTTCTTCGAAGAAACGCTCCCTTGACGAAGTTGGAGATTCCTGTGCATCGAATGGAGATGAAGTCGTCGGCATTCTGCCTCATCAACGGCACGGCTGAATGGTCGGACGGCGTGGTGTCGATTGGTCCGGTTGTCTCGGTGAAGTCGGCGGACTTGGTAGCGCGCTGTCATGGTCTGACACCTCGCCTCGAGACTAGCCACGTGTCGGATGGGTCGTGTTCTCCAGAGTCGGTCCGGGCGGTATGGTGTGGTGTCCATCCACCAGCGTGCAACTCCAGCATCGACTCGGTATATGAACGTCAACGTCCAGTCTTGCAGTCAACCGTCGCAGTCGTCCTCGGTGTCCCTTCACAGCTCAATCCGCGCGGACCTGCTTGCGCCGCGGCGGTTCGCGCGATGGACCGGGGGAGGCTCGGGGCACGTCCGGGAGGGTGCGGAGCGGAGGTGTGGACTCCGGTGTCCGGGGCGGCGTGGCGAGCTCGATGCTCGGCACCGGCGTGTCCGCCGGCGTGGCTATGTCGGGGCCATCCGCCGGCGTCGCGGAGCGTCGGAGTCTCAAGAAGCGCCGCCAGTCGCGCCGCTTGTCGGGGGTGGTTTGTGGCGTGAGCAGCGCGGTGCTGCGTTCTTCGAGCCGCTCCCGCTGCGCGGCGACGCGGCTCCACGCGTCGTCGAGCCGGCCGCGCCGGTGCTCGATCGCCGCAAACTTGTCGTCGAGCGAGCGCCGGCGGTTCTCGATGCGCGCGCGATCCGCCGCGAGGGCCTCGCGCTCGGTATGGAGAGCGCCCTCCGCCTGGCGCGCGCGCGCCTCCGCCTGCTGCCGCTGCTGCTCGGCACTGAGCAGACGTCGCTCCCTGTCGGCCGCGGCCTGTGCGGCGGTTTGCGTCGCTTCATTCGCCCGTGCGTCAGCCTCTTTGCGCTGCTGCTCGGCCTCTTTGCGCTGCTGCTCGGCCTCTTTGCGATGCTGCTCGGCCGCCGCGGCTTGTTCGCGCGCGGCCTGCACTTCCTGTTGGGCGGCGCGGTGCTGGACCGCCAGCGCACCCTCGCGCAGTTTGGCCTCCTTCAGTTTCGCACTCAGCTTCGCCACCGCGCGGTCCTTGTCGCGCATCGCCGCCTCCAGGCGCCGGACGTAGGCCTGTTCGCGCGCGATCTCGGCGCGGATGGCCGTCTTCCAGCCTTTGACGAGGGTGCCGCTCTGACTCTGGTGGTATCTGTTACAAAGCAGGGCGGCGGCCAGCTGCGCCAGGAGCCGCTCGTGCGTGGCCGCGGCGTCGAGGCGGAGGGCGCCGAGGCGATCGACGAGGTCCGACACCGCGCCGCCCCTCGACGCGCCGTACGAACAGCGCTGGATCTTCTGGGTGGTGCCGTGGCAGCGCGCGACGTCGTTCTCGACGCCGAAGACGCGGAGCGGGTCCCATTTCGCGGCGGGACTGCCCTCGTCCGAGCTGCTGGACGCGTCGGACTCGGATTCGGACATGGTGATAGAAGTCGCTGAGTCGGCCTTCGGTCGGTAGCGTCTGGTGCTTTCGTATCGGAGACTCCTCGAGCCGCTTGGTTGGGAAGGGGTCCGGTGCTTTCGTATTGGAGACTCGAGCCTCGTTGTCGTCGAAACAAGTTTGACAGTGGCTAAAAAGCCATTGAAGCCTGAGCCGTAGGATGTGAGAACTCTGGCTGTAAAGAGTACCGTCAATCGCCAAAGGTGAGCGGCGAAACGTCGAGTCGAGCGATGTGAGACGTCCCGGTTAATAAGGTTGCGACCCTTCGTTCGGCACCCCTTCGCTCTTCCCCTCACCGTCTTTAAGCGCCCAAGGGGTAGCATGAATGGCGCGACCCGGCGGCTGGTGAAACCGTCGTCCCTCCATCGACCGGTCCTCGCGTCGCTCCGACTGGCGTGTTCGGCCGTCCGGGGCATCGGGCCGGGATCCCGGCAGGAGGCGGTAAGACGGTTCGGACTCGCCCTGCAGCGAGGATCGCGTCCGTGCGGCCTCGCTACCCTGGCTGCAGTGTCCTCGTTGCTGGTCACACGGCAGGGCCCGACGCATCCTGAAACCGACGACCGTCGCTGCGCCGCGCTCCTGCAGCGGTGCAGGTGGAACCGAACGCGACGTGATGGTGGGTGGCGAGTGGGTGGCCGGTGCAGTGACAAAGTGCGCAGCGTGGCACGACCTGCAAGCGCGCGTCGGTCGCATCGGGGACCGGCGGCGAGTGCCGTCCTCGATGTACCTCTGACGTTCAGAAGATAACTGTTCGATTGAGAGCGTCTATCGTCGTCAACGACAACGCACGACGCGAATGCTTTACGGCCTGAATCGTCGTATTTGCTGACCCTTCATCTTCTAAGTCGTTAGAGCGATCCCTCTAACTTTGCTAGAATCATAATCATACCGTTATAGTGAAATATAACAAACATCACAAGTGGCGAAATACCTCATCTCCAGAAAGTCTGCTAGACAAAATTGGTTGTATGATTATGTCATGTTTTCTTCCCGGCTCGGGTTTCCTGAGAGAAAGCCATCGACACGAGAGCTAGGACGAGTTGAGCACGGATAAGCGATGGATAACGATATCCCCCGTACTAACGATATGACGAACCACTCCAGATCGAGAGATGAAGATAGGCGAGAATTACTCGAAAAGCTTTAGACCGAGGAGTGGGACCGAGCCCGGCAGTGGGGTTCGGCACTCGGTGCGACATTTAATAGGACGTCGAGTCGCGGACAGGAGTTCCCATTCCATCGTTGCATCTTTCACAATGGGTTCGCCAGTGAAAGTCCTGCACGCGCCGCATACGGGCGTGACCGTGCCGTCGCTCGACCGCGCCGTTCGCCTTTTTCGGGATGTCCTGCATCTGCCCGTCCAGCGCACCGCCCACCTCGCCCCGCCCATCGCCGCCGTCGTCGGCCATCCCGCCGCCGACATCGACATCGCCCTCATCGAGCTCCCCGGCGGACACCTCCTCGAGCTGCTCGAGTACGCGGTGCCCCCGGCCGCCGCAATGAAGCCCCTCCCCTGGCAAGTCGGGAGCTGGCACCTCTGTCTGACGGTCGCCGCGCTCGACGACACGATCGCCGCCCTCGTCGATGCCGATGCGCAGTGGACGCCGATGGCCGCGACCCAGCAGCTGACCACCGGCCCCAATGCCGGGCGCCGCCTCGTGTACATGCGGCACGCAGGCGATGGGCTCACCCTGGAACTGTTCGAGTAGGGATGGCGCGGGCCGATCGCCGATCGCATGCTCCACCGTCGACCCCGTCGAAGACAGCTCTTGCAGGATCCATGGGCGGTCCATGCGCAGATATCGAGACGCGATCGTGTTGGATCGGCACGGGGGCGTCGGGTCCATCATGTGTCATTGTGGAGCACGAGCGGCCCATGCAGCCGGACCAGCTGACCGGATACACTCTCATGAAATGACCCTATGAATACGACATAGGGTAGTATACTATATTGGGTATGTAAGGTATTTCTAGCTACGCCTTGGCCGTGACGCCAAACCGCAGACCACATTTAGGCACAAGCCGGAGACACACACACAGCAGCACCCGCGTACCCGGTGCTGACTAATCTCTGGGATTAATACATGTAATTTTCTGTTGCTCCCGTCGGGAGCTTCGCACTTAGCAACAATATCAATATCACTACCGGCGCGGTCGCGCGCTCGCATAGGGCGAAGACGAGAGATCTTGACGGACATCTCTTCTCCCTATGCGGGTATGGGCAAGTTATGTACACGATCCGGTGGTTGAACCAGTCCGAGTAAGTGAAAATTTGACTCTGTGACTCACGAATAGGGTAGTAATATATAAATATTTTCCGGTCATATTTCCTCCGAGGAAGCTTTCTCTAATAGCTTTTCATTGGTGAGCTTCGGTGCTTTGGCCATTGTGGTGGGTGCGAGATCAGCGCTATTCGGCATCCGTGTGGGATAGTGAGATCGGGAAATGCCATACCAGTGGATCAAATGCAGCTCGTGGGATCGAGGTCGGCGCGGTGTTCTGTGTGTTATTGAGGAAGAGAAGACTTGGTGGAAAGGCACAGCTGGCTTTTATGGTTCTTCCCTGGCTGCTCGTGAGTCCCAGGGTCAAATTTTCACTTACCCGGGCTGGTTCAACCACCGTGTGGATCGTGTACATAACTTGCGTATACCTACGCGCCGCGCATAGGGAGAAGAGATGTCCGCCAAGATCTCTCGTCTTCGCCCTATGCGAGCGCGCGACCGCGCCGGTAGTGATATTGATATTGTTGCTAAGTGCGAAGCTCCCGACCGGAGCAACAAAAAATTATTATCCCAGAGATTAGTCAGCACTAGGTACGTGGGTACTGCTATTTGTGTCTCCGGCTTGTGTCTAAATGTAGTCTGTGGTTTGATGTCGGAAACAGCTCAAGGCGTAGCTAGTGATACTCGTGATATTAATATTATTGATATTATTTTTGGGGTAAATTACAAAAATGGACCTAAAGTTTCAATAATTACAAAAATGGGCCAAATAGCCCCCATAATTTGAGAGCCCGGATATCCACCCGAGACAAGCACCTAAATCACCCGGAACAAAGGCACCTAAGCCACCCGAGAGACCCACCTAATCCCACTAAAACACTCGGAATTTAGGGAACTCCCTAATCCGAATCCTAGCCCGCCTATTCCACCCGGGATATTACCCCCTAATCCCCTAAAGATATCTTATCTTAGGTATATTATATTAGCTGACTTAGATAAAATAATTATTCTCTTTTAATCATCCGGAACATCTCTCTAAGAGACAGTTTAGGGAGCTTAAATTAGGAGACTTTGAGAGTTTCGCTCCGAGTGAAATAGATAGGTTGAGATTCGGATTAGGGAGTCCCCTAAATTCCGAGTATTTTAGTGGGATTAGATGGGTCTCTCGAATAGCTTAGGTGCCTTTATTCCGAGTGATTTAGCTAAGTTCTTCGGATAGTGCCCCGGGTGAATATCTTAGTAGGGGCAAAAAATATCTTAGGCGGATACCCCGAGGGCCCCGGGTGGCTACCTTAGTGAGAACTATTTGTGGCCCATTTTTGCAATTATTGAAACTTTAGGCCTATTTTTGCAATTTACCCATTGTTTTTGCTGTGGAGCCGCAATAGATAAAATTTGTGTATTCGCTTATCAAAGCACCCGTGATTACATAAGCACCTTAGGGCAGTGCTCCATTTGTGTTGCAACATTCGTGTCAAAGCAACATATACCTTCGGAATCGGTATTATGATCTTCCGGGGCTGATAATCTACTAGTACATAATTGGCCGAGCACTTAGTTTCTAATAAGAGTTAGCTGTAATGAAGCCAATGTTCTACCAGACCACACAAGACAGTTCCACGAATGACGGAGGTAGGGACCACCCTTCTCCTCACGCGAGAGACGAGACCGCGAACGAATGTCGAGGCGAGCATTCCACCCCGGACGGGCCAATCTGCGCAGAGTCTTTGCAGCTTCCGGTTTCGGCCCCGGTGGCGTTCCCGTGGCTGGCTGAAACAACAGCTCTACCCGGTCAATCTTGGACCTTGCGAAGATGCCCCTCTGCTACATACACACACACCACCCCTCGCACCTGCCTCTAAAAGACCGAGATGGCGGGCCCAGGCTTTGCGATAGATATGAGAGGTCCCACATAAGCTTACACCCCCGACATCTTTTAAGAAAGGGGAGCCGCCCCTGACTTAAGTATCCAGACAAGGGGAGCTGAACACTACTAATAGATCTTCCTCCGACGAAGCTTCCCCTTTCCATGCCTCAGGAGTAATCAAGCATCGTTCTCGGAGTTTGCATTGGCTCTCGTCGTCAACATGGTTTCCCTCTGGGCAGGTCTTGTTGCGGTCGTGAACTTTCTCACTTTGACACCGGTCAGCGATCCGATCATTGAGCAACAACCGTTCGCCGTCTCGACTGCGATCGTGAGCCCGCCAATTGCAAGTACTCTAGCAGGCAAACATGAACCACCGGAGCCGTTTCTACCTCCCTCCGCTCCTCCCGATTCCAACTTTACCTGCGAGTATCCAGAGATGAGAGACTACAAGCCATGCTCGACATATGGTGATCGTTCCTGCTGGCTGAGATCGTCCAATCCCAAGGATCCAGAGTATAATATCAACACCAACTACGAGAGATATTTCCCGAAAGGAAGAACTCGCAAAGTAAGAGTCGGCAGATTTCCTACGCCAGTTAGTCGATTAACTTGTAAACAGATTTATCTTGAGGTACATCACAAGACTATTGAGCCAGACGGCAAACCTCGGCAAGCAATGGTGGTCAATGGAACATACCCCGGGCCATGGATTCAAGCGTACGTTTTCGGATGAGCTCTCTGCCACGACCAATGTACTGACGCGGTATAGTTGTTGGGGTGACTGGCTCGAAATCACGGTTAAGAACCGCCTCGAAACGAACGGTACCACGATCCATTGGCACGGCATTCGTCAATTGAACACGACAGCGAGTGATGGAGTGAACGCCATTACGCAATGTCCGATCGCACCCGGTGAAACCTTCACGTACAAGTTTCGCGCCATGCAGTACGGAACCTCATGGTATCATAGCCATTACAGTCTCCAATACGGCGAAGGAGTGCTCGGAGCGATGACGATCCACGGCCCTTCATCCGCAGACTATGACGAGGCGCTCGAGCCCGTGCTCATGACCGACTGGGCTCACACGTCCTGGTTCAAGATGTGGTGGGACAGGATGACCTCGACCGCAGAAGATAAACCCAACATAACCATTGACAATATCCTCGTCGGAGGCAAAGGAAGTTGGCCTGCGGATCATCCGAGTAAAGAGTTCAAGCTCAAATTCGAACGAGGAAAACGGTATTTGCTTCGTCTCATCAATACCTCCGTGGATACCACCTTTATCTTTTCGATTGACAACCACAAGATCCAGGTTATTGGGGCTGACTTCGTGCCTATTGTACCCTACATGACCGACCACGTCGTCGTGGGTATCGGTGAGCGATCAATTCTGATATAAAGGTGGAGCTAATTCGGTTCCAGGCCAACGGTATCACATCATCGTTTCAGCGAACCCGATCGATGGCAATGACGCTGCCAATTATTGGATCCGGACAATCCCGGCAAAAGGCTGCAACCCGATAAAAAAGGAGATCGATCACCGCACGGGCATCGTGATCTACGATGAAGATGCCGCTGATCCCGTGGACTTTCCGATCACATTTGATCTGACATGCCGCGACGAGCCGTATGACAAACTGGTTCCCGTGCTGCCCTGGACGGTGGGAGCGCCCACCAATATCGCAGCGGATAGTCAATTCGACATCGGATTCGATAACCTGACGTCCAGCAGCAAGTGGCCGGGCAATCTCACGACGCCGCGCTGGAACATGTACAGTAACACCATGTGGCTGGACTTCTCGAACATCACGTTGGCGCAGGACCTGGCCGCGCCCCAGAAAGCCTTCGACGCCCACTCCGTCGTCGTCAAGCACGACTCGACGCTGGAGGATCAGTGGGTCTATCTGCTGGTGTCGGGGACGGGCATTCCCCGCACCGGACGGCGGTACATCCCCACCGAGCATCCCATCCACCTGCACGGCCACGACTTTGCGATCCTCCAGCAGTCGAGCCAGAACTATTCGCTGGGCGGGCTGGACCTGAAGAAGGACAATCCGCCCCGCCGCGACGTGGCGCTCATGCCGGCCAGCGGATTTCTCGTCCTGGCCTTCAAGGCCGACAATCCCGGCGTGTGGTTGATGCACTGTACGTCGTGATGCGATGGTCCCTCGTATGCGCATGCTAACCGTCCCTAGGCCACATCGCAACGCACGCGTCGGGTGGGCTCGCGATGCAGATTGTCGAAAACGGGCCGCAGATCGAACTGCTGGCCTTCGATCAGGACCAGATGCGCGAAACGTGCAAGAAATGGGATCAGTGGGCGGGTGACTCAAAGAATCATTTCCTCCAAGATGATTCGGGCATCTGAGGACGCGCGTGTCACTGGATTCTTCGGATCAACCAACGACTCACATGTGTGGGTCCGTGGTACGCTCGTGACGTAGATATCGAAATACGCAAGTCCGCGAGCCGGACTCCGTCGCTGTAAGTATTTCGTAGGCACCTCGATGATGAGGTATATGCTCTAATTATGTGAGAAGTGTATCATATTAATCAAGAGGCATCCAATATGATAAAATAATGTACAGTCACATTAAAAACCCTAGGGCGTAGCTAGGGAAAAGCTGCTGTACCACACAGTAACCACACATTGAGCTCTGTAATACTACCAATTATTGGTTCACACGATCGTAAAACGCTAAAAGGAGACACAGCAACCCTCAGGTGAGCCTGCTTTATTTTACTACGCGCAGTACGTAGGGTCGACGATCAGGAGACAGCTCTAATTATGTAATACTATGTAGGAGTGGTAACTGGCCGTTGGTTGATATTATACGTCGTACGGTCGCCCCTTCCGATGATGTAACTTTTATACCCATTTCCACGCACACCAAATCACGACTGTCGCAAGAATCTTCACGTACATGTATACATGATTGGAGATCGTGGTCCCGTGTCCCACCGCGACCGTTGGAGCCGGCGCAGCGGGCTCGATGGAACCACCGATCGGGCCGAGGCCGCTCAAGATGATCGCTCCCACATCCACGGACGCGGACGACGGCGCGGCTGCTTGGTCATGGGGTATCGGAGCGAAGGTCTCGGTCCGTGATCCGTCGACCAGTGCGGAGCTTCCGAGACGCACGATCGCGCCGTTCACCGTGATCGCTGCCCCCGCGGCGGTGAGGGTGGCGCTCTCCCCGATGAGCCCGAGTGTGTGGTGCGCGGTGCCATCCGCATCCACGTATGTCACGGTCCCGAACGTAAATGCGTCGGAGCCAACCTGCACGACCGATGGTGTCGGCCCGGGGGCATTGATGGACGTTCCCTGGGATTCTCGTGGTGGGGCGTGGTTCGATGCTCCTCCGTTGTGGTTTTCCGCGTTGCCATCGCTGGGTGGTTCGATGGGCCCGCCCGGGATCGCCGTGGCCGTGGCCGTGCGTGGTCCCGCCGTGCTTTGGG
>JANIPN010766138.1:0-10737 GCA_027478595.1 Erythroxylum anguifugum
ACAAAGCAATAAACCCCAACTCGGCTGTTCATAACAATGTAGTTAAACGTGACAATGTAAACTACTAATCCAAACAACACATTAAATGTTCAACAATTGATTAAGCTATAATCAAGTAGCTTCACTACAAGTTATAAATCCTAGACCTAGGGCTTCATAAATCATAGCTAAACTACAGATTAAGCTACTCCCCTTTGAAGTTCGGTAAACTCCAGCCATCACTGCATCTTCTGGAGGAAAGAAATGCCTAGCCACGCATAGCAACTGGAAGCCTCACAACTCGCAACGAATCCAAGCTATCCATGGTGGACGTCGGCGGTGAAAATGGAAGATAAAACTTATACAGAAATTTTCCCCAGGGAGCCCTAGGTGGTGTCGTGAATGCTCTCTCTTCGCTCCTCTTTGTTCTCTCTCCCTGGCTGCCGAATATCGATTGCCCAAAAGATCCGGTCTCTGTTCTAACCTAATTTGGCAATATTTAAAGGATGGTTCACGGGTCGGGCCGGTATAGTGAGTGAAGAGTCCGATTAGAATTCGGATATCCGCCTGAACATCGCGACGAGTGAATTGTTTGACGTCGCGACGTCCTATTATCCGTCGATGCGCCGCGACGTAGGAATTGGCATACGTCGCGACGTGTCTTCCTTTGGGTGCGCCGCGATGTGGAAATTGAGTGACATCAAGACGAGCCGTTCTTCATGAAGCGCTGCGGAGTGATTCGCCGCGGCATCATCTCATGGCTTCTATCACTTTGTTCCACTTTTGGTTATACTCGTCCTGAGTTGACTCCTTTGTTTTCCTATAAGACAAAATAGCAATTTGTAGTATCAATTGTCCTTAGGAAAATTATAATGCAATTAATATCAATTTGGACAATTTTACTAACAAATTGCATAAAGCATAAGCTCATCGTAAGGGACTAATTTAAACACAAAAATCATGAATTAAGAGTCAAAAAGTACATTAACAGCCATGAAAGTGTAGCCAATTTATATCATAAACTTGGGCTCAATCAGTCATTCTTAGACGGTTTGAAAGAGGACTTCACGATCTACAATTTTATGAAAACCTAAAGATAGATGCTATTATCTACAAGATCAAAATTGGACCAGACAGTAGGGTCAAATGAAACCAGACGAAGGGTCAAATGAAACCAAACGAAGGGTCAGACGAATTGGGAAAATTGCCACAACTTTCCCTATAGATATCGGATTAAAGTGTTCTTTAGATGGTTCGAAAGAGGACTTCAAGATCTACAACTTGCTTGAGGTACTTGAAGACAAATTTTATCATATAAAGGGAAAAAATTGGATCATACAATAGGCCAGACGAAAGGTCAGACGAAACCAGACGAAAGGCCAGACGAATTGTGCACCAGATGATATGACGTCATCACCGGACGATATGACGTCATCAGACAATACTTCATCACAGACAATATAATTTCATCACCAGATGATATGACATCATCAGACAATACAATTTATACTCCTGAGCATCTCCCTTATAAGGATCATAATTTTCAACTCCAATGTCCAAAAATTTCATACTATATACCATTGGAAAGATAAAGAAAGACCTACAACTTTCTAGAAGATAACTTTTTCTAAATCTATCTAGATCAATATAGAATTTCCCCTGAAGTCAGAATTTGAACTTTACATTCATCCACTAATGTACTGCACCCAATTCTCAACTTCATGACAAATTTGAGATTCTTAAAGACAGAATTTGAATTTGATGTCTTCATAAAAAATGTAGCCATATGTTTCTAGTTTAATCCAAATTAAGAATCATCTTGTTTGGATAACTAGAGAAAAAGTTGTGGCTAAAAGACTGAAGCATACTCAGTGAACATTTTCCAGATCAACTGCCCATTTTGTTTCAAACTCTTTCCTTAACACAACTCATACCAAGATCACCTTTTCTACTTCATTTGCTCCTCATTCTCAACTCCATTTCAAATCAATATCATCTATAAAGAAATTATAGTCCATGATTAATCATGAACACTAATAATAGAACATAAATATATATACATATCCTTCATCAACTTACTACACATATTCAACTTCATTTTTGCTTTTATTTTACTTCTAATTTTCACCTTAATTCTTCCCATTTCAAAATCTCTTATCCACCAAAAACACCAAAGCAAAATATGAATCTATCAATATTTTTCATTCACTACTTTACTCTTGTCTATCATTTCTAATTCAAAAATTTTCATTTATTAGTTCTAACTTCTAAGAAAAGTTTGGGGTCCAACAATTCTTCCCCTTAAAGAATTTCGTCCTCGAAATTCTTACTTGAGTTATCAAACAAATGGAGATAACGCCGTCTTATATTTTCCTCAGTCTCTCAAGTAACTTCTTCACTTGAATAATTTATTCCAAATGACCATAGTCAAAAGTTTCACTCAGTCTTTCATTCACTTATTTAATCATTCACTTTCTTAACGAGTTCCTCATTATGTTTCAGGTTACTCACAATTTTCCACTCTTGTGTCGATAACACCAATACCAGATCATATTGATATTTCTTAACATATTCACATACATCACATTACGAATCCAAAACATCTTTATTGGTAATACTAACTCATAAGTTAATGGTCCGGTTCTCAATATCTTTATATAGACCAATACAATTCAAGCTTAGTTGATTCTTTATCCTAACCTGAGCACATTTTACACTCAATCTAAGAACAATCTGAGAAGGTGATACTCCCATAAACATTTCATCTTTTTCTTCTATCTCCTTAGCCATCAAACGCTATCTCAGCGTATTCCCACTAGGATGAATATCATGGGTTATTATTTATGCCCCTCTAACAATCTCTTTGTTCAATCATCTTTATTGGTACACATACTTCTTATTTCAATCATAAGGTATCATTCTTCCTATTCAAACTTAACATCCGTACTCATTTTCAATTGCTTAGTAAGATTCACACTTCCTGAACCCTCAATTTGAGTTTTGTTCATGTGTAACCGATCTAAATTTTCAATACAGCTAATAACGCTTCATTTTTTGCCCCAATTTCAACTCCATTATGCACTCTTTATTACACTAGATTTAATAACCTCAATATCCAAATTTTTGATACACTGCTACAGAATTTTCTATTCAATGCATCTGATTATGACACTAGCTTTACCAGTATAGTACTCATTTTTACCATCATACTTCAATAACTCTATTTATTGTCTCAGTCTAGTATTCCATTCTTCTAACTCAATATTTACCTCAAATTAAATGATCTGTATATTTCAAAATGTTCCTGTACTTAAAACGTCTCCAAACTTTCAAAACGACTGCTATTGTAGCAAGTTCCAATTCATACAACAAATAATCATGTCTTGAGGCTTAATTGTCTTCCTGCATACGAAATCACTTTATCATGCTGCATTGGATTTTATCCTAAACTCTTATACAACATTATTGTACACAATAAAATCTCCAAATCCAAACGATATAATTAAATCGGAGTTATAATTCCTCAGAATTCTCTTTACTTTCATTACTCATATGATTTACACGTTTTTCCTCAAATATTCAAACTATTCTTCTCAACTTTTTGAATACATTTAATATATCATCAAATTTTGCTTAGATAACTTTAATCTTTAATACCATAGTATTATCAGGCATTTGTTAACCTGAACAAATATTTCCAAAACTCCATATGCCCATAATTAGTTCTTGTAATTCCTTAAATAACTAATCCCTCCACGAGGTAACAATGTCTCACGTTATTTTCAAATTTCTCAATTAACTTCATTTCTTGAATGATTTTCTCAATTCCTTCGATTTCCTCTGATTTCACATTGAATTATTCTACTGTCTACTCATTCATACTAATTTCTCACACATTTCAATTTATTTGCAATCGTAACTTCCTGTGTTTGTAATACATTCATCAGGTCAAATTTGTATCTCTCGAACATATTTACACAGAATATAATGTGGACTTATAAACCCCTCATATTAGCAATTAATGTCTCCTTAAATTCAGGAATCCATTTACATAGTTGGATACTTTACATCAACAAAATACATACATTCTCAGTAGCATACTCTATTTCTTACGCTTGAGTCTCCGTCAGGAATATGACTCTAATATTTACTTTTGATTCATTAATAGTTATTCATTCCTCGAAATGGAACATTTAATTCACGCGATATGATTCGATAAAACATCTTTATCTCAAAAAGACTTCTTACCTCAATCACCTACACTGTTTCCATAATCTTTATCAATCAACTATGTTCATCACTACTGTTTCAGCCATTCTTAACACCTTAATATGATCAATTTCAACTATTCATGATATTTCAATAATTTCAATTTTTATCACACTACACATGGATCGATATATTCTTTATAATAAGCTCAATGAAATAAGAGGCATATCTGTTTACTCCAATACCATATCCAAATATAGATCTCGTATGTACTCAATCACATTATTCACCAATTTAACCACATTATCAGATGTGTGCTCCTAATAACTGATCGACATAACCTTGAGGACTGCTACATATATCACTATCATTTTTTTCACTTTCCATATGCACGTTCTTAATCAATTTAGAAGCATAAACGCATAGCCGTCTTAAAATTCTGATACCAAATTCACTAACACAATCTTATACTGGATCATAACTCTTATCACACCAATTAAACAATTACTTTCAATTCCAAGTTCAATCTTTCAATTCGTCTTTACTTGTACACCTTAAATATTGTCATTTCCACCTATGTCTCTATTTCTTTCTCAGTTGATTCATGAAAACCTTTTCACATCCATATCAATTCAAGTACATATCCACAACGAAATTTCATTACCATACTTACTGACATAACCCCAAATACTGAATTGATGTCTAATATATCAGACTATGCCATATTTCTTATTTCCAAATATCCACAAACTTTCCTTGTCTTACACTCTAACAAAACACCATTCTTCTGATCGTTTCTAATAGTCCAAACTCTTAATAGAAGTTTATATATGCGACTCATGCAATTGCAATTACTAGGATTCTATACTCATCAGTACCCTTCTCTAATGGTGAGGAATTAAGTACAACAGATCCTTGCAAAACTCCTCGTATTCTTTTACGAGGTGGCAT
This sequence comes from Erythroxylum anguifugum, assembly GCA_027478595.1. Taxonomy (NCBI): domain Eukaryota; kingdom Viridiplantae; phylum Streptophyta; class Magnoliopsida; order Malpighiales; family Erythroxylaceae; genus Erythroxylum; species Erythroxylum anguifugum. The sequence goes on from JANIPN010766138.1 coordinate 5,140, forward strand.
TTTACTCCTTCGATAAGACATCATCTTTTAGCTTACTTTCATTTTAATCACATAGCCTACCAATTCGTAACATTATACCTTCTAAGCGTAGGAAAAAGCCTAAGCTCTGATAGCACACAATGTTGGACCTTGCTTCTAAAGCCTAACATTCGGAGTCATCAAAACGTGAGAAGACACATTTCTATAGGGTTATTTCAACCAACCCTCATTAACCATCATCCCACAAGGGTGGTGTGCTCACACCAGTCAAACATAAAAAAAAATCTCAACCATTTTAACAAAGAAGTCAATTATGAACGTACACAATCGAAACTACTTCAATATATCATTTCATTACTGAAGCAAAAGAGTTTGAAATACTTTATTTACATATCAAGAGCCACACCATTAGCTTAATACAAAATACAAAATAAAAATGACACAATTGAATGCTTATGCTTAATATGATTTTAAATGCCAAAAATTTCTGAACTAACTTAATTTCAAAAGTCTCTATTATTGGTATTTGCCAAATTTTGCAAGGATCAATGCTGTTCTGCTCTTTCTTCACCTGAGGAGTGGAAGGTAATGGGGTGAGCTACATAGCTCAGTGGCTAATATATTTATCACCATTGGCAATTGACCACAAATTCATGCATATGTGCATGTATATATATAGATATATAAATCCAACCATTTAACATTTATCAATTTAGCTCAAAACTGATAACACATAACACTCAAATGCTTCATACTTGGCAGTTCAATTATCCAACGCACAAACAATTTAGCTCGAGGGTTCCACGAAAACAGAATGGAGAAACCGAAGTTTACCCCATGAATAGAATGAGTCCATTTTTTGAAGCTCATATGCCATAAACGGGTAGCTGCGAGAAGGCTCTTGTTGACATGCACGTGACGAACAGAATGGTTCCACTCTCGCCCAAACAGAAGCATATAATCATGCTCAAAAATTATTTTATCAAAAGCTCATACTTTCATGCTTTTACTTCTTTTTGTTTATACAAAATGTTATAACCTTTTTCAAGGTATAACAAATCAAGATCATCATACTTTATCAAATTCCCACAACATTAATTAAAATTTATGCATTCAACACATACACACACATAGGCAAGAATTTGCCAATCACATAAAACTATAAATACATTACCCACCTAATTTGCGTGCAAAAATCCAAGTCAAGGTTGTCTTTCCCCTTGCTCTTGGGTAGGATTCTCTTGGTTTCCTAAAACAAACCAAGTCTCATTTAATAGGAATCCAATAGAAAATCCCACAATGCAAAATCACTAAAATTCATTCTAGAATACTTAAACCCAAGCATTTTCTAAACTCCATGAAGTAAAATCCTTTCAAAAACCTAAAAGTTTCAAAATGCTCTTACCTTTAGTGTGGAAGTTGACCCATGTTTGTATTAGAGGAAAAATCTGAAGTAATCAATAAAGTTATGAAATTGTTTGACATTGTTTGGTTCAATCCAATTGTATTTATTCATGGTACTAATGTGGGCTTTGATTTCTGAATGATTTTTGATAAGGATCGCATTATTGTACCTCGGAATTGTCATTGAACATGCATTGTGCATACATTCTCTATATTGATGTGCATAAAAGACCCACTTGTATATTTATACAAAAATGTGATAATTGTGAATGTGTTTTGTATATTTTAGAGGAGCATATTAGACGCCAGTCAAACATTGCCGGACCATCCAGGCAATAGCTTATTGGAGCATACTGTGAGTAGACCGAGATGGTCTCCCTTTTATTGTTTGTTTTATTTGAATTTTTGCACCGATTGATTATTGACGGGTTATATGAATGTGTTTGATTTTGTTGGATTCTGGACAGAAGGTCCGATGATGTGATGTTTGAATTGGGATATTGAAGTGCTACTTAAATATGAATTGGTCGAACTAAGTGTATTGACGTGATTGCTAAGTATTTTCTGAATGTGTATTTGCATGTAAGTGAACATATGATTCTCAATTTAATGTTGAATGCCGGACTAAGGTCCAATGATCGATAATATGGGGGTGTGATTGAATGGGATCGTGCAAATGTAATTGATGCATTTCATTTCATGAATGCATGAAACATAATGATAGTTGTGATCAGAGTGGCCAACGATCAGAGCTTAAAGCTCAACGAGTGAAAAAGAGCCTCGAGCTCGAAGGGAAGTAGTGCATACCTAGAGGGCTCTCCTACCCCTAAGACGCGTTTAACGCTTAATGAGCCCTTTATGGGACAGCTTAGGCCCTCGGTCATAACAAAATAACAAACGAAAAATGGGTCTCATGTGCACTGCATATGCATACTATGAGTGATCAAATTGTATTAAATGCGAAGTGTGAAATAGGAAGTGAAATATGAAATGTTATGAATGTGAAATATGTGTTATGTGATAGGGTGAGCCATCGATGATGGTCACTCACTGAGTTCGCAAAACTCACCCAAAATTTGCAAATATTTTCAGGACTCTGAAGAATACCCCGTCAGGCAAACGGGAGTATATCTACTGCATGTGAGTGAAGGAAGAGGTCGGGAACAGTTGCGTCTGCATTCTGTATTTGATTATTTTGTACAACTTGTGTATTCTGCAATTTCTATGAAATGGTATTTTGTAATTATAGTGGGCCCAATTGGCTATTGAAATTTGCTTGATTGTAGTGTGTTAATTGATGAAAGTGGTCCCATTGGTAATTGATTTCTGCTTATGCTTATAGTGTTACACAAATAAAATTTTTGGTATACCGAATTTTGAATGTTTCAGTGCTTTAGCACGCCACTTTCACGGGCACGGACTCGGATATCACCCTTGATGTCGGGTTCGGGTCTTGCGGGAGTGGGGTGTTACATATGTGGTATCAGAGCCCAGTAGTACTATCTTATATGGGAATTTTCTAAAATATGGGTCATATTACATGCATTTAAGTCATGTCATAGTTGACAATGGCACCTGATCCCTAGTCTGAGTCGCATGAGTTTGAATCACACGCAGGAGCATGTGTTATGTGTTTAAGCTGATATACAGAGTAAGAAAAATGATAATATGTCATAATGTGAGAAAATGGAGGTTATGGATATAGAGAAACGGGAAATTGTATGTGATGTGATATGACAGAAAAAGATTTGACACTATTGTACTGGTGAATGTATTACGGACTCTAAATCCTCGAATGTAACCTTAGTGCGAATACATAGTTGCAAATTGTTTGAGAAAAATGAAGATATAAGTGGAAATGATGAGACTAAAGTGTACAAATCGTATTAAAGGAAATAAAATTTTTCTATCACCTTGACAGGTTAGACCTGGATTTGAAATGATTGTCAGATAAATGTGAAGTAAGTTATGATGATTTAGCGTAATAATATGTTTATGAAATTGAGATCAAAGTCTCTTGATGATTCTGCATCTATCATTCTGAATGGATAGAGGATATAGATATGTGGAAGGTGGAATAAAGGACAAAGGAAAATGTGATAGAAATGAAAAAGAAAAGAAAATGAGGGAATACGATAGTTATAAATGACCGTACAAGAGATGGGAAAGTTAGAGAAGAGGTAAATTATGGCAGATGGGAGTAGAATTGATGTTAGTTAGATGTGTTAATGGGAGGAAGAAAGTGCAGGAAACGATAATGGCCTAACAAAAATAGATTTCCCTCATGACCGTGTTGAGATACCCCAGTTGTAGGCAGGAACAAAGATAGAAGTGTTGTCTGGAATCAATTGGAATTTAAGTATCATTAACAAATGGTATTAATTGGTTAATTGATGGCGACTTACACCAAGGCATGGGCGTAAATGACATTGTTTATTGCCTTAGTGAGCCTTATTATAAGGATGTTCTGATCATATAAGTTATGATATGAATTGATCTTGTTATGATCTTATGAACTGGTGAATTGGATTTGCTTGAGGTACTCAGTTCATATCGAGGATAGGACCAAGAAATCGCTGAGATAGGGTCGGTAAATCGATTGATTCAGTTTAAGAATGACCAAAGACAGAACAAATCTGAAAATGAATAAATAATGAGTCAAAAGTGAATATTGGAGTGACATCCTTTGTGCAGACTCAAGCATACGAATTAAAAAATGTTATTGAGAGTGTATGCGTTTTGTTGAGGTAAAGTACCCCACTATGTAAGTGGATTTTGAATTCGAGGGGACACTCTCACTAATGTGAGGTGAACTTAGGTTAACATTATAGCCTGTGTAAATATGTTTGGGAGAAACAAATTATATATGATAAAGGTATTATCAACACAAGAAATTATGTTTACAAATAAATTGAAATATGTGAAAAAAATTGGTATGAATGAGAATAGCATATGATGATATTCCTGTAATGAGGAACTAGTTACCTAAAGAGTTACCAAAACAAATTATGGGCATAAAGAGTCTTAAGTTATGTTTGTTGGAGTCAACAATGTCCCCGACAGTATGATGTTATTGGAGGTTCAAATGATCCAAACAAAATTGTATCAACTAGTGACTATGAGCATAAATGGTTCTGTGAAAGTGTTTGAAAAGCGAGATGAAATTTTGAATATTTGAGGAAAAATATATAAGCCATATTAACGGAGGATGTAAATAGAATTTTGAGGAATTTATAACCCTATGATAATTGTACCACTTTGATTTGGAGATTTTGCAATATATAACGAGGTTTCCTATTAAAGAGTAAGATGTAATCTGTTGCAATCGTATAAAGTGATTTTGTGTGCTTAGGGACAATTATAGCCTCATGAACTGAATTTTGATACATGACTTGAAATTTTGTTGTAATGGTAATTGGTTTGAAAGCTTGGAGACACTAGTAAGAATGGTTTGACATTGCAATAAGCCAACGTGAAATCAGAGGAAACCGTACAAATAGAAGGATCATTCGAGAAAATTAGTTAATTGAGGAATTAAGTGCTTAGGGAATTACGAGAACAAATCATGGGAACATAGAGTTTTAGGCAATATTTGTTAGAGTTAACAATACCGCCAAAAGTGGCATGGTATTGAAGAATAAAGTGATGTTTGGATCAATTAGTGGCTATAAACTATCTTAAATGTATTTGAAGAGTTGAAAAGAATATTTTGATTCTTTAAGAAAATCTGTGGTTTCAAATGTATATGGATATGTGAGTATGATAAGAAATAGTAATAGGATCTGACCCAGATGTATGTGGAACTAGAAGTGAAAATTTTGAATTATCTGAACTATATTGAGGAGACAGACAAGATTGTGTGATATCTGAAGAAGTAACGGGAAAATTGATTGATTCCAATGACTATAGTCAAGTGGAAGAAATTATTTGAGTGATAGTGCCAAATGAGAAATAGTAAAGAATATGATGAAAACATACCCCTGCCTGTTTGATCAATCAGATAAGAATTTCGAGGATGAAATTTTTGTTAGGAGGGGGGAGTTGTAACATCCCGTTACCCATGTGAGGGCTAAAATTATGAATTATGAGAATTTCTGAGAAATTAGGAAAATGCACATCATGCATGAATTAAGTGTGGCATGCACATTTTTGCACATTAATATGATTGTACATGCATTCATGACATTTTCTGGGTATAATTGAGTTATTAATGCG
>JANIPN010766892.1:0-26584 GCA_027478595.1 Erythroxylum anguifugum
AATCTCGACCTCCGCCCCCAACGGCACCGTCAAGACAGGATCCGTATGCCCAACCGAAACATTAACCAACACCGGCACCCCCAACTCGCCCAGCTCCTCCCTCAGCATGCGCTCCCACTCAGCCCACTTGGCTCCGACCTCGCCAGCGCCGCCGCCCCCGTACCCCCTCGGTCGCCCCACCGCCACCCCAGCCACAACATCCAGCAGCCCGCTATTGCGCAGGTCGCACAGGTGCTTGCGGGCCATGTGCAGCGGATACCCATCGGCCGGCGAGACGGGCGACTCGGGGACTTCGAGCAGGAGGATGCAGCCCGCGTACAACGAGAGGGCGAGTGTGTAAGGCGTGCCGAAGAGCTGGACGAGGGACGGCAGGCAGCCGCCATGGAGCGGGCCGTGCGCCAGGACTCTGCCTCCCCCGCTTTCTCCTGCTGCTGCTGCTTTGCCTCGGCCTCTTTTAGGGCCCTTGGCGGGTGCTAGCGGCGCTGGCTCGTTATCGGCGGGGGGCACGGGAAAGAGGAGGCGCTGGCGCGTGGGGTCGGCGGGGGAAGCCGCAACGTGGTGCATGGCGCGCGGCCGCAGAAAGCCGGGCTCCGCCTCGCGGGCGAAATCGAGGAACTCCTGCGTCCAGGCCTTGGCGGGGGGCAGCGAGCGTCGTTGCAGCGCCTCCCTAGGCCCCCCCTTCCCATCCTTCCCCTCCCTCGACCCGCGCCCTTTATTCTCGACGAGCATCCCCCAAAAAGAGCGCCAGCAGTCGTCCAGCGGCCGGGGGAACTCGCCAAACTGAGTGATGGCGGCGGGGCCGTAGAAGGTGCGCAGGCCGGCCTTGGCGTAGATGGCGTGGTGCAGCAGGGTGAGGTCGGAGAAGCCGAGCAGGATCTTGGGGTTGGCGCGGATCAGGGCGTAGTCGAGGTGGGGGAGGAGCGCGGAGAGGGTGTGGCCGCCGATCGTGGGGAGGATGGCGCGGACCGCGGGGTCGGAGAAGGCGGTGCTGGAAGGGGGAGCTTGGTTAGCCTTCGCTTGGCTGGGAGATGGGTGGGTGGGGAGGGGGGGCGGTAGATGCGCGGACCAAGGCTAGGCTAGAGTGGGGCGGATGGATGGATAGATGGATGAATGGATGGAGGGATCGGCGGGTTGGGGGAGTGTTGGCTAGAAAGGAATATGCTCCAATGATGGTGGTTTGAGTGGGGGGAAGAAGAAGCTTACTGGATCTCTTGGACGCCCTGTCTGATGGCAGCCCGGTGGTCCTCTGGCAGCGGAGAATAGATCTCACAGACCTTGAAGCCCTCGGTCTCGAGAAACGAGCGGGCGCGAGATATCCGGAGCGGGAAGACGGCGTTCAGCCTGGACGAGGGCGAGATGAAAGCGATGACATCCCCTCGGCGGAGGGCGGGAGGCAGCAGGATAGGCAGAGGAGGCTTCGACATTGTGTTTTGTGGGTGGATGAGTTGTGGGGGTTCGAGATCAGTTGGTTTGGTGGACTACGCTGTACATTCAGGACACGATTCTCCTGCTGAGGGTATACAAAAGGGGTGCGAGATGACTCACGGTCGGAAATTACCTCAAATTTACACCGACTTGGTCTGAAGTACTCGGGGTTGCTCGTCAATTGCCTGCGCCAGGACACTCCGACTGCACTGAGGGGCTTCGGAATAACATCAACACCCAGCAGGCAGTGCTTGAAGAGAATGACTGTTGTTGCGACATAGAGACAGATGTTTGCATGAGTTTTCTAGTGATTTGTTGTTCAATTGACTCAGTGTTACACGCGCACAGAGCAATAAATTTTCGCTGACACTCGCACTCCCACGTCAGTGGCACGAGCTGGTTTGCGCTAACCAAACAGCGTTAGGATGCGTTGCGAACATGCCAAGACCCCTTGCGAATTGGGGACACTAGTTACACTACTGGTACAGTGGTAGTCGACGAGGAAATTGCCCCGGTGGCCCCTGTCAACGCTAAAAATTGCTCGGATGTCCAAGTGTTCTAGGTCGGAAACAGTGCTTTTTGATCTGCCAGGTAAATAAGCCTTGGTAGTGTTTAGCACACCTTTAAAATTTTATTAAGTCACTGGCAGTAGCTACCATTCAATGAACAGAAGGCGAGGTTTCTATTAAATCACTAAAAATATTTAAAGACTGTCATATCAAAGCGATAGGCTACCCGCCGTGCCGCCATAGCAGGTGTTGCGAAAACCTTTGCTGACAAACTAGGATCCCGATACATTTCCGTCATCTGGCTGGATCATATCGCACCTCTTCTTACTTGGGAATCTGAAGGCCAATTTCTCTCAAACCACCCAACAAAACTGACGCTCCAAGCTGGTCATGGGTTTGGCAGGAGCCCAACGTCTCATATCATTTTGTGGGGGAAAGACGCGATCTTATCAGCCTGGAAGATTATTGTTTCAGCAAACGCATCGAAGATCCATTTACACAGAGCGACCATGCGACACTGAAACTCGACGGTAAGTTATTCAGCAATCTTGCATGGAATGAAGTAGTCCCCGGATGTTGGGATACCGAATCATCGACAAGCAGAGAATATATCCATGTTGATACACCAGGCGATAAAGGCGTTGAGGTAAAAATAAGCTATGACGGAGTACGTAGGCCGTCTGAATCCACGCATGTTACCCCTGCTGGTTGGTAGTTTGTGTTTAGAGAATAGAGGGTCCTATCAATCCCTCCTTGGATTAGTTTTGAGGAAGGACGTTCACCAAACTTCTACTTGTTTCATCAGAGAAGGTTTTTTCAGAGTTAGTAGCGTCGACAAACAGGGTATGACTGTTGAATTTCGACGGATACTGTCTGCAGTGGAGAATCTTGGTGCCGGTGAAGTTTTCCTTACATAAAACCGTGGCCGCAATCGAGACCCATCTAATGAGGAGGGCAATAGTTAGGACGACATGGTGATAGACTTTGTGAGGTTGTCGAAGTCTTTACTTCCAAGATCATCTTTGTGACTTAAACTTGGGATTTCGCTGCCTTCATCTTGGACTTTCCGGTTGCGCCATATACGCTGCCAGTACCACCATCCCATAAATACGCACAGAGTCAAAGGAATCGACAGAGCGAAAAATACCCACCAGTGATCCTCGACTACGAAAACCGGTTTCCCTTGATCATCTATATCAGTATTGAAGAACGGCATAGCCAAGAATGCCTGCCGTAATTAAAACCTATGTCTATGGAGCATATGAGCGTAAATCTTACCGAAGTAAATGTTCCTGGTAGAAATATCATTGTTAGGGTCGCGAGTGTGATCATAGATGCACTGTCCTTTCTTGTGGCGTGAGCTATTCCGGCAGAAATTCGCGCAATCTCAAGGTTCGTTTGACTATCCAACTGCTGAGATACATTGAGGTATAGGTTTACTTGTATAAGGGTTCGGGTTTGGTATCTTGCGGCCCATCTTTTCATCATCTTTGCCTCTGCCTGCAAGTATGCCAAAGATGTCTCCGAAGAGCCGCAGAAATGGTCGCATCGAGTCATGGGGTCATCAAGAACTATCTTCAAGAATTCAAGCCTCTCTTCAAGATCGAATAGGTCCTCGGAATAACGATGAAATGCTCGTGCGAGTTTATGCAAGTCCATAATAGGCACCTGCATAAATTTTCTCGCGGCACGAAGCACATTCTGGTCCTCCTATCTTGCTATGAGCAATGTTATCATCAACATAAGTATTGTCGGAACTTACAAAACGAAGAAGCTCCTTCCGTGTCTGTTCCGTCCTTCCCCTTTGGTGAGCAAGACAGGCGCTCGCAATGAACAGATCCACCGTCATTGGCCTAAATATATCGTCGAACTTATGACTATGGACATACTTTCGTATGTTTTCCTCTCCTGCTGATGGAGCACTTGAAATTATATAACTTTAAAGAACATCCAGTCAGTAGAGTAATCCACGGCTCGAGTGATTAGTATTTACTTGATAGTTTTGTTACAATTATCCTGAGAGCGCCAGATTTGGCAAAGTCCTTTGTCTCCACGTAGACAAGTCACGGATTCTATGCCATGTCAACGACGATCCATTGAGCCCAGTGAATCTACCTACCTATTCCAATTTGGCTGCCGGCGTCATCGTAGAGACACCTACAAAAGTCGCCAAGCTTTTTCCAATCTGATTCAGTAACTGCACGCTCTAGAAAGACTTCAGGGACGCGGAAACGATCTCGAAACCAACGCAGGGTCGCAAGATTAAGATAAAGACCTGTTGGAATTAGCAATGTAGAGTCTACACGCTATCAGGCAATTAACATGATGTATAAAGTTTCGGGTCGTATTGCCCGTTTATGAAGCTGGTTGCAATTAGTTCTGTACGCTAAAGTTTGAACACACGATTGCAGATCTGACTGAGCATACATGACACGAACGAACTGTCTGTCTCCATAATCTGAATGGCTATCGGTATCCTGCCAAGAATTATTTCAACCGCTATTCCGTCTACCCCACACGGATATCAATACCTCGACGCGACGTACGAGATCTTCGTGATCAAGGCGATTCCACCAAGATGGCATCGATTCGCTGCCTTGCCATATCTCTAGGAGGTCGACAGAAGTGACGACGTCTCTCAGTCGTTCACAGCTGTGTTTGTAGTCTTCGGTGAGCAAGCTCTGTTCAATTTCAGGGAGGGATAGATCGCAAGGCTCAGGCCACAAGTCTGGGGAACAAGGCGAAGAAACGAGAGGGGATTCGTGATTTGACGCTGATTCCATGTAAATGCCAAACGCTTATGCGATCACGATAAAACGAAATTCCAAAGATAGCAAAAGGAAGCGAGCAAAACGGAACAAATCAAGCCCATGCTTCGATAGTCATGTTTTATGAGCATTTCAAGCAAAAGACTGCGTAGGCATACTCTTTTGCCTCTGGTCCCCGCTTCAGGCGTTGCGCCTTGGAGTGGACCCCCTTCCGCCACCGAGGCTATATTTACCTAATATCGGGCGTCGAACGAAAGGCAGTGAAGCACTTTGAATGAACCACTAGACGTGAAAATGCCTCGTTCTCAGCTGAACTGTGACCTACCGGTTATGTCTTTGTGGTAGGAATGTGAAGCTGCAATTTTTCTAGAAGTAAGATGGCGTCGCTTGCCCTCGGTACAGCAACGTCACCCAAGCGATATCTGCATCTGCCTCGTATGACAGTATGGTTTCGAGAATGTGGACCATCTGCCAATACGAACCGTGGAGGCAATAGTCAATCAGGGGCTCGAACAGCCTTAAACGAATTCGAGGTTTCTCCAGAATAATCACGAGGACGTGGAGCGACCACTGCGTTAATGAATGCTCCTTACGCTAGGTGCGCAATGTGTCTTCAAGAGCCTGGCCATGGGCTTCTATGGCGCCATTGAGCAGAGGAACAATATCGACCGACCGTCCCTCCGAGGCCAATGGCTTCAGAGGATGTGGCTTCAGAAATTTCGCGAAGTATCGAGTACGAATACCTACTATTTTGGTAGTCCTAGGTATGCCTGTGACCGCGGCATTGCGTGTAAGGTACTAGTAGAGAGTAAGCCATGAAGGGGAAATAGGCTTGTGGACGGTTGGCCGCCCGAGGTCCGTTGTCGCAACACTGCGTTTGGCGGGGACTAGAACCAGCTAAAGCATGCCAGATCCGTGGTGGGGGGCACTGGGGCACTGGGGGGCTTCGTCCTCGCCAATTGTTTGCTCCACATTACCATTGGTCTCACAGCTTTCTGGGCCAGAACAGTTCACGAGAATCCTGCCGGCACAGTAGTCACAAGAAAAAATTGCCAGCATACTAGGACTACTGTAATTGTTCACACCGACAATCTGTATCTACCTCCCTTACTTCCACTTCTCCTCTTCTGTCAACCTCTACAGCTCTACAGAGCTCCGGGTAAACCCGTCAATGTCCCCGCCATCGTCCTCGGCTTAGTTTCCCCTCTTCAATTGGCGATATTTTCCCCCACAAAAAAAAAGCTTTATAGAGGCTTCGTCCCGGTAATGACTCATTTAATTCGTTTTGTTCAGAGCATTCTCTAAACGGTGACAGTGTACAAAGCTCCGGTCGATTATCCCAGTTCCTCCCCAGCTCCCCATTTCGTGTGGTGATCGTAAACGAGAACACCTCTTGACAAATACCTCGAGTCACACCTAGAAGCACTGTGCGGGTCATAGACAATGGCAGGAACGAAGGTGCAACAAGAGCTTAACGAGGATACACGAGGTACGTCCGCCGCTTCTCATGAGTTCCCTTCTGCTAGATTTACCTTCCACTACCGCAACCTGTTCGACAATGGCCACTGACGACTTTGCAGTGCTGGGATACGATCCTCTTCTCGCTCCAGACTATCTGCAGCAGAAAATCTCAGCGGTAGGCTTGCATCGAACACTCTAGAAGAGTGTCAAGCGGCTAACGTTTGGTCCAGTCTCAGGAAGCCCTCCAAACAGTTCTCAAAGGCCGTAAAGATGCTATCAGCATCATTTCCCAAAATTCAGACCGTCTCCTGGTCATGGTTGGGCCGTGCTCTATACACGATCCCGCCACGGCCGTCGAATACGCTGGAAGATTGAAACAAGTAGCCGACAAACTCCAAGACGACCTGTGTATAATCATGCGTGCCTACCTTGAGAAGCCACGGACAACCGTAGGCTGGAAGGGCCTCATCAATGATCCCGACATCGACGAGACATTCCAGATCAACAAAGGGCTAGAGGTTAGTAGGCAGCTCTTTGTAGATCTGACGAGCAGCGGGGTTCCCATTGCGAGTGAGATGCTGGATACTATCAGCCCGCAGTTTCTCGCTGATTTGATCTCGCTGGGAGCAATCGGTGCGAGGACCACCGAGTCGCAACTTCACCGGGAACTGGCAAGTGGTCTATCCTTCCCGGTAGGGTTCAAGAACGGTACGGATGGGTCTTTGGGTGTGGCGATCGATGCGGTCGGTGCTGCAGCGGCGAAACATCATTTCATGGGTGTCACAAAGCAAGGACTTGCTGCGATCACCAGAACCAGTGGAAACGAGCACGGTTTTGTGATCCTCAGGGGTGGCACCAAGGGTACCAACTACGATGCCGAGAGTGTCAAAGCTGCCAGGGAGGCCCTGAGGAAGAAAGGTCAGAAGGAGGTGATGATGATTGACTGCTCGCACGGTAAGTAATCCGATCCCGCAATCAAAACCCTTGCGATAATGTCCTCCTTCCCTCGTCGCCTAGAATTCAGGCTGAATTACGACGTTTCCAGGCAATTCTCTGAAAAACCACGAGAACCAGCCCAAGGTCGCCAAGATTATCTCCGACCAACTCCGCGCCGGTGAGACGGGTATTGTGGGAGTGATGATCGAGTCGAACATTCATGCTGGCAACCAGAAGGTCCCTGCCGAAGGCCCGTCGGCTTTGAAGAAGGGCATCAGTATCACCGACGCGTGTATCGACTGGGAGTCCACCGTTGTGGTCCTCGAGGACCTTGCAGACGGCATCCGTCAGCGACGCAAGGTCCAGGGCCTCAATGGCACATCGAGTGGCGCAAATGGGCACTGATCGATTAACGGTCTTTGGGCGTCACAGGAAGGTGCCTTGTTTCGCCACCAAAAGTCATGATTACGAATTGCATGTTGCTTGATATTACCGGCGTTTGAGGGGTTATTTGCTGCCATCTCGAGATCATGGCTTATTGTTGCTGAGGCGAAGCGATAGACACTGTCTTCCAGCAGATGAAAGTGCAATAGATACGGGATAGAAATCATGCCTGATTGATCAAGCTATCTACAACCAAAAGAAAAGTTGTTCCTAAAATCCATAATCAATTTCCAGTTTAAGGATCCTAGAAGTCCTCTTTCTTCATGCCTAACCCTCAATATACTTTCTACACTCGACAAGCCACAACCCAGTACCCCACGTGCCCAAAGAAGCAAGTAGATAGCAGATAACTGTGCCCTGATGACTCGTAGCCACAGAAGAGGTCCGGGTTTGCCCTGTCCCTGAAGAAAAGCGTTAACCAGATGAAGCACCCCGAGTGACGTTTCAGGCTTTATCCTCAGGGCATCGGACCCAGGCTAAGACTCTTACGGAGTCGATCGCACCAGTGTAGGACCAGCAGGGCCAGCCGGTGGGTCCAAAAAAGGGAAGCGGGCAAATCGCGGGGCTCCCTTTTTGCTTAAAATGTGGATTCTTCGTTAAACCCAGGCCCCGGCACCCACCCACTCCCCACGCAGCAGGTTAGCAACTTAGCAACTTAGCAACTTAGCACCAGCACCAGCACCATCAACGAACCACATAGGGGACTTTGCTGGTACCTGGTACCTGCGTCGACTGTGGGCAAGGCTTTTAGATAGGCTTTTGGGCGAGGCTGGCCCCCCCTAAGTCCCCTGGAGAGTCGCGCATCGGAGGCCTAAGATACGGCCGGGACTCAGGGGCTCTGCGCACTGGCATTTCGTTCTCCACAATAATCACTTTCTGATGCTTCAGTACACAGGATCTAGACCCTGGATGGCTGGCTCATTGTCTCTGGCACTTTATCCGTGAAAAGAAAAGAAAAAAGAAGAATTCAAAATTAAAAATTAAAAAAGGATCTTGTATCACCCAAAACTCAATCTGCGACTCTGCGCACGAGATCTCGATGTATTGCTTGACCCTTGTGCCCTTGTCCGTCCTGGAACGGAGTTAAGCCGACATGCCTGTGACTGCTGACGAAGCCCCAACCGAGGCCCCAAGTCTGTTCCTCTTACGAGACAGTCCCTCTGACCCCCGGGGGGTAAGGCCTAGGCCATGGGGAGGACAGGCAAAATAATATCGTCGGTCCCCTCCGTTAACTCCGTCTCGAATAGGTATCATACGTGGGCTGCAACAAAGATGCCCTACTCTTTTGCTCGTGCGCATTGCACCCAACTCAGGCCGCGGCCAGAGACCATACTTGTACCTGAGGTACCGGTGCATGGCATTTGGCTTGGCGGGATACGAGGAAGAGGTAGAAGGAGTCGCTGCTCTCCATTATTATTCTTCGTTACTCCGAAGGAACAGCAGGAGCAGAAAGAATCGCAGATCCTCTTACAGCAAGGATTCGAATTGGCACTGTTACTACAGCGGCTTTAGCACTGCCTGTGCGTTCTTCTGTCGGCCATCGCCGTTGTTGGATGTTATTCTTTGCTTGCTTTTACTTTACTCTATCGGGAACAAGAATAATAATAATGATACTAATAACAATGATTTTAGGCCACCTGCAAGGAACACACGGCTCATGGTGAATCCATTCCATTGCGATATAGTATACGTCGTAATTAAGGTCCTCAGCTCGTTCCTACCTGCTCCTCTTCCATCGGCCGGTTCAAGCCATCTACGCCGCCATGCATATATACACCCGCGTTATGAGGCAAGAAACAATCTTTTGGTAGACCGTTTTGGCTTTTTTCTCGCCGTGCCGTGGTCCAGGGGGTTACTATTCTCTGCTCCTCCAGCAAAGCAGGATCGATCCCACCAAACAAGTTATGGGCAGAACCGGCTAGCATTGTTGGAGTGCCCTGGTTAGCTGAACTGTCATTCTATGCGCACCTGCGGCGAGGTGGGAGCCGTGGGTGGCATCGCTTGTCGGGAACGGCCGCGCTAGGCTGAACACGGAAGGATAGACGATGCGGTGGGCACCGGAAATAGCAGCACTTTTTGTTTTGGCGGGAGAAAGCCCGGCACACTAAACTGTCGACTAGAAGCCAGCCTAGCAAAGAAGTTCCTGAAGCAGAAGAAAATAGACTTCGATCGATCCGCCAAAAAGCAAAGAGGAAATAAGGGTGATGGACGGTTTCAGATTGGCGCGTTTGAGGTCCTGATTGGGGGTTGAATGTCTTGGTCTCTTTCTCTTTCTTGTCTTACTTTTCTTACTACTTCTCCTACTAAAATGGCGACGGAACGAATGAGTAGTGAGTTGAGGTGAGGTGAAGCCGATCATCCTGCAAGATGGGGCAGGTTGCATCGCGGCGAGGACCGCCCAATGGACGTGAGAAGTTTGGTGGCCTTAGGCTGAACAGTGAAACAAAGCTTAAAAGCGGTAACGGTGAGAGCCAGACAGGATATGGAGAACGGTACTGTCGTTTGAGTCTCCAGTATCGATCTCCTCGGTGTGTTTGAGACTAATTTCACCAAAAGATATTTTGAGTAAACTCGTAGACGACTATTGTCGCAGCATTCAGGAACCGGGCACGTCAAACAAAAGCAGAGATCTAGCGCATAGTCGCAATTGCTATCCGTGCCACGCGAGGTACGACTCCATGAGAGACACCAAGGTCAATAATAGGCATGAGAGCTTTGTCTGAGGCGTGTCGTGTCGTGTCGTCTCGTGTTTGTTCCCTCTCTCTCTCTCTCTCTATCCTTCTCTTCCTTTCTGTCTGTCTGTCTCTCCTCCTCTTCCTCTCTTTCAATAGTAGCCGGGCTGAAAGTCTTCGAAACGAGGAAGCCTGAGTAAGCCTCGAGGAAGACCGTGCCCGAGCTTATTGCATGATTCAGAGGATTTTCCTTCTCACCACACCACTGTCGCCTCGGGTTGTGCGTTTTCATTCACAGCCTCTTTCCGTCTGTTGAAGAGAGGCACGGAGACAACCGGCTGCTCTAGCCTCATAGACGTCGATCACTTTTCAATCGTGCGCTTGTATGCTTCCTATTAAGATTTTAGCGGCGGTGGCTTTGCTTCGGCGACCTATTCAGTAGTTCAGCAGTGTATAACATTTAGTATGGGGGGCCCTGTTGTGTTCTTGGCAGAGCAGCGGACTGCAGAATGCAGATTAGGGTTACTGCCAGGGGCGAAACAACCGATCGCATCACTAAGAAATAATGGGCGACCGCCGAGAAGTGCGTGGTCAGCCCTACAACCATAGTCCCATAGCAGGTGTTCATGCTGGGCCTCGGCCCGTCCTTCCTCCCGACAACATCACCGTTCCCCCTTTTCGTGCTAGCGGCGCAGGTCAGCGAAACCCGCTCCTCTCTTCTCCCAAGCCTTTTGCCAGTTTCAGACGATTCATGCCAGCGCCTAGCGTTCGACATGACCGCGTCGCCCCCAAGTCAGCCGCCCAAGAGCCCTGGCTGACCCCCTCTCGACTACCTCGACTACCCTTCCGTGAGGTTACAGCACTGAAACGACGTTATCGTCTCAAGTAACGCTCTTTATGCGTTCCTCTTCTTCGGCTGTCACTACTCAACCCTAGCTTTGTTTATGCCACCCGGAGGCAGCTCATCTAATATCTTAAGCCATCCCTCGCCTGTCTTCAAGAAAGGTCGCCACATAGCCACGACTATCTCCTTGCTGCATATTCAAATTTCTTCCAAAGAGGCAGAGATAGTATTGAGATTACCATACCACGCTTTCGTGTCACCATGTACAGCTTTTCAGGCAAAAGGCAGCGCGAGGACGACGAGGACCTCGAAGTCGTCTCCCCCGGTTCTGAGTGCAAGGTACGTTACAATTGGCACCGCCGACCTCATTTTATTGCTCCAACGCCGGTTACTGACTTTTGGCCCCGCTGCAGAAACTCCGCACCCTGCCATTCAGATCATCCCCGACTCAGAAGCCCGCCGTGTCGTTTTTCTCGTCGTCGAGGCACGTTCCCAAGCCGCCGGCGCTTACACCCGCCGAGTCGTCCGAAGATGAATCCGATATCGAGATTCTATCACCAAAGCAACAATCTCGAAGGAAGGCCAGGCCTACGGTACCCGCTTTCTTTGCAACCGCCGAAGATATGGAGCTAGATATGGACGAACCACAACCGTTTGCTTCACCGATGTGGTCACCAAAATCACCATCGACTACCATGAGCCTAGTATCACCGCTATATCCCAAGCTTTTGGCGGCAGGATCATCTTCGGTCAACCAAACCTCACGCATTCCCACTCCCATCTACGGCCATTTCTCTACTTTGCACAACCCCATCCAGAAGACGAACTCGCCAACGGCTGCCAGGCCCTCGGTCTGCGGAGTGGCACGGTCGACCGTAGCAGAGCAGCACGATGCGTTCCTCCGCAGGCGAGCACTACCTTCCCCGATCTCGGAAGACGAGAACATGGAATCCCCCACCGTTATCACCAAGAGCATGTTCCGAGACCTCAACGTCAGCACCACGCCCGTGTCCGGAAAGTTCCCACCGAGGTTCAACGAGACCGCCCTCATGACTCCCGAGAGTCCAGAATTCGGACTCCGAAAGGATAGTACCTGCAGTACCACCAGCACCACCAGCACCGGTACAAGCAGCTCCACCTTCAGTCGGAGACGGAGCGATGCGATCAGCGGTGGCGAGGACGGCCGAAAGGTGGTGTTCTCGATGGGCTTCCGAGCCGACTGCGACAAGTGCAAGGAACGCGTTCCCGGCCACTACAGTCACGTTCTACGAGTATAGATTTTATTAAGGGGGGGTGTGTACGGCTTGCTAGATCACTACCACTTTTGCTTTTTGATGGCCAAACTATACATTGAATTACTACGAAACGGATTGGCATTAGCGAGGCGTTTACTTGGGTTACACATCGACCGGGGGGTTGATTATTGGAGACGCTTTATTCCTCCACAGATAAATATTTTATTTTAGTGTACTATTACTTCTTACTTCTGATACATCGATTCATTCTCCCGTGTTCTCTTCCCCAGCGTCAGCGGGAAATTAGCATTGGTCGATGATGATCAAACAATACATCTTCCCACAATTTATCTAACACAACCTCATTTATTGCGTTCGTCGAAGAAACAGTTACATCGCATGTCGTGTTCGCCTACCGAAATCCTCTGCAATCGTGCTTAGATGCAACCCCGCGCCAACCAGCAAAACCAGCAAGGCACCGACACCTTCTGAAGGTTAATTTGTTTCGACGGATCAAGTTGGAGTGTAAGCTAGGCTAGGCTTGGGAAGAAGACACAGAGAGGGAGGGAGCGGGCCAGCCTAACAGACGTTGTTGCTGCTGCTGCCGCTGCCTCTTGGCGCCAACCCTCCCCCAGTGTCCCCCCCCTTCCGGAAAACTGCCCTGCTTCCATTGCTCAGAGTTCACAGTAATGAATCCTATGTTTCATCACCGTACCCTTATTCATTTTCTGGGCGTGAGCGCGCGCATGTGCTTGGATGCGCCCAATGTTCCAGGACCCAGGGCCCCAGTACGTAGCAACGCCTCAGGTGGCGAACAGGTTGTGGGTTGTGGCCCACCAACAGGCTTTGAACGTGTAATGTTCCTCTCTACGGGTTTAACAAGTTATGGATCGATCGAACGGGGCGTTGTTTTGGGACAAGGGAAGGGGGTCCGGGTCGTGGTCGTGGTCGTGGTCATGGTCATGGTCATGGTCATGGTCAAACGGGGGGAGAGGGGAGAAGGACCCGGCCATCGTGATGGTCGTTCGTACCTGCGTATATACCTGGCGTCTCGTACCTTGCAGTGCGAATATTATTACGGATCCGTACCTCAGTTGCGATAATACCTGCGAGGCGGCGGCGGGCGCTTGATGCCCTGCGCGGCGGCCAGCGCGCCCCCGCGGATCTCTTTCGCCTCTGATCAGTACTGCCTCTCGATCGACGGAGTTCATGCCTTCGGCGAGTATTGTACACGCCAAGAAGGCTGTCAGCATCACCAGACATAAGCAGACAAGCCAGCAGACAAGCCAACAGCAAGAAACGTTCAAGCCTTGGTGGCGGGCTTGCTTGCTTGCTGGCCCTTTTTTTAAACACAGATTGCGATATACCCGCGCCGCCGCAGCACCAACCACCTGCTTGTCTAAGTGGGACGGGATTTGTTTTGGTCTCGCTGTTCGTTTGAAAGAGGAGTCTCGTGGCGACTTTCCATGAGGCCCCACGACTCCTTTTTTCGGAGCCTCTCTCTTTAACTTTTTTGCCCTGTCCTTTTTTCCCGGGCCTCGTGCGCCTGTTGTTGTTGTTTCCGGTGGTTCAAGGTTGAATAGTTTTGTGTGTATCGATACTTTCTCTCTCTGTTCGGTTGGCTTCCCGGACTGCTTGTGTCCTATGTGGGTACGCGGGAGGAAATGTGGACCCTCCTCTTACGTGCTTTCCAACGCCGAGCCAGGGCCTGAGATGCTTTAGAAGTTTCCAATCCTTTTCGGTAGCCGACACGCGGCTTTGTTAAGCAAAAAGATCAAGAAGACGTGTGAACACGATCAAATGAGCAAATAATCAGTCAAAGTCGCACAAGCTCTCTGCCCGAGTTATGCTTGTCGCGCATAACTTCCACATCTCGACTGGGCCCCGTTGCAGAGCAGGAAGAAGACGCGGGCTGAGATGGGTAACTATGCACGAATGAGACGCAACGTTGCTGGATCTCCAAATCTTTTCATGCTGCATATGATCTTCGGCGTGGGCATGCTCTCTCCTACACTGATCAAACACCGGGCTTTGGAGAGCTCTCTATTCGCCACTGTCCGGGATACAGGTGGTGTTTTATTCGGGTTATCTTGCTTTTGTATCATGGATAGTGCGCGATTTCGATAACGCTGGTGTGGCGTACTACGCATCAAAGAAGGCAAACTGTTCAAGGACTACGCCGGGTGGCTGCTTTCACAGTACGTTCCTGCAGGCCAGATCTAAGGGTCTCTCTTCAATGTCCTGCACTTCGTGTTGCCGTATAGCATTTGGCCCTGGGACTTCAATTTCCTTTCTCCAGCGTATACCTGGCATCTGTTGGAACAGCAATACATGCATCATGGCCTACAGGTTGATGTTTGACCGCAAGGGTCTCCTTCACCCCATTCCGTCATCTAAAGCACCTTGACGACAACTATGACAAGGATTCACCCGCCCAGGGTAAGAGAAAGCTTCCCTCGCAAATACCTAATCAAATCCTCTGTTCATAGTAAGCTCGTAAGTAAGGTGCAGTCATACGGGTGCCCCCTGTTTCCGGGATTGAAACCCGTCCTTCGCTAAACTATCAGTCAGCAACCCCGTATCAGGCCATCTCACTCATTCGTACAGTAAGCAATGGCTTCAGGGCCCCGCCAGATCAGCCACTAATGTCGGCGGTTTACCTTCTTGAAATTGAATGATATGAGCAAGGTAAGTATGCCGTCACCGGTTCCATCGAGATATACACGCCGGGATCTTCCTCTCACCGGTAAGTCAACAAACGCGAATCGGAGACCGAAGCCGGAAACACATTTGAGATACCCTGCAGCTGCGGACATAGGCTTTTGCATACGATTGATGCCCTGCAGCTATACGGCCGAAAATACAAGATCTGTGGCGAAGCAGGATTTTTCCAGTTCGGTCGTTCAAGGCGTATTACCCAGCTCTAGGACGAAGCTGATGGGTGTAACTGAAGGCACCGGTAACGCCTACTTCGATACCTAAAGACGAAATATGAGACCGCGAAACCCATTGCAACGTTTGATGAGATCTGAGAGAGAGAGAGAGAGAGAGCTACTGGCATCTGGTCATGACCTCCTACTTCCAATCACTTTGACAGCTCTATCCGATGTTTTTGACGGCTAGGGGCAAGATTATGGCCGACCATACAGTTAACCAAAGTCAGAGCTAAGGATGTCCATATGGTATACTCTCCTAGACAGAGTATCTCCTCCATCTCGACGACTTTGAACTGGAAAGTGTTGTCTAAGGGCTCTCCATTTTAGAGCTCCAAGCCCCGGAAACATCTCCCCGTGCCAAAATCATATTTCTATGGGAATGCAGTGATCGGCTTCTTTCACTGTTTGAAATGACAATGAAAGTATCATTCAGCAATCTCCTCAAGATGTTAATGAGTTAGTGTCCCATGATAGCTTCCGCCATACCGGGCAGCCAGGGATCCGGGGAGCCCCCAAGTCCCCTGACATACCCGGAGCGTGAGGCAATAATGGCCGTTCACCAGATGGTTCTCATTTCTGACCCACAAAGTCAAATCCCTTGGAAGGTGGATTTGTCTTCATCTTGTTGTTGAGAAGCGTTCAACGAAGTGGTCCTGCTTTTTAGAGGTCGTGTACGACTGAAAGTAAGGCCGACGGTTGTCCGAATTATAGTACATATCTCCTACCCGATCTATAGATTGGAATGGAAGTAAGTGAAAGGGCACTGTGCCGGATCCGCTTTGTTCACATGTTCGGCTTCAGCATGTATACATCTTTTACAATTCTACTTTTGCATATTTTTGTGGTTCCCTTTTGTTGTTCGGCGAATGTTCTCTTTTAGGGCGCCACCATCATTTCCTTCAGTGAAGAATTTCAGAGCTTCGAGATACTACAAGATGCATCCCTGCTTGTTGATGGCGATATAATCGTAAATTTATCACTGGAGCCCATGTCGCGAGATGTCCTCGTTACTGATGTCGAAGTCATCGACGCAAGAGGGAAAATAACCAGCCCCAGCTTTATCAATACACAACAGCACACATGGCAAACAGTATTTAAGATTTTGGGATCGAATACCAGCGTCGCAGATTATTCGATGCGTTTCTTAGAGTTATCGGCATCGGAAAACGTCTTCTCTCCCAAAGCCATGTACTGCAGCCAGCTTGCGGGCTGCCTCGAGATGATCCACAAAGCAACCACCACGATCCTCGACCACGCCCACGGAGGCTTCACAGAAGACCTCGCAAACTCCGCCTTCAGCGCCACCCCAGACAGCAGCGTCCACTCATTCCACGCCCACCAAAGTAGACTCCATCGGCGGTAGCCTACCTATCAACCGACGGCCACCTCAGACTCCTCAAAACCTACCTCGCCGACCCGCGGCTCCAAGCCCCAGAAAGCCGCGTCCACCCAGGCATCGCCCACGAAACCTTCTAACTCGACCCTCCCTCGACCCTATCCCGCCTCCGCGCCTCCACCCTCATCAAACAACCTCTCCATCCCCCCAAAGCACCACCCAAGGCGGCGGCCCCAGGACCACCTCCAGTAGCCCCGCCCTCCTCCTCCTCCTCCTCCCCCACCAGCACTAGCACCAGCACTACAGCTAGCTAAATCTTAGCAGCACCCCCATAGTATTCGCGCACACGGGCCCCGCCACCGCCGAGAAAGCCCTCCCGCCCGCCATTTTTACGGTCTACGAGCCACTACGTCGGCACGATGCCCAAGTCGGAGCTGCGGCGCTACGGGGCACGGTAATGAGGCGGTTACGCTATTGCTGCAGGACTAGACGAGGTTGACCTGGGCGTAGACACGCGCTTTGGTTTCTCGGCGGCAGGCCTGCTACTACATTCAAATTGCGGGGGATGTTGAGCATGTTTTCGTCGATGGGGAGTTTGTTAAGTGGGGTTTTCGGCGTGTGCGGGAGGGCTATGCGGAGGTTAGGAGGCGGTTAGTTGACGGCTGGGGAGGTGCAGTGGATGGTTTTGGAGCGCGGCTGGGTGCCGCTCGAGGGTAGGTATCAGAATGTCACCGAGTATGGCGATGTTGCTGTGATTGATACACTTAGGGAAACTGAAGGTGTTAGGGAATTCCGCATCTTAATGTGTTAGCAAACTCCCGCATTTTGTTTTACAATAGCTTTTCATATTGATGCATTATTGAATTACGGTTAGATGGGGCTGTTTTTTCCATTTCATCTTGCTCGGATTGCTCTAATACTTCTGCTGTCGTCATATCGCACCATATTAGCGCTAAATCGCCTTGATTAGCCTCCCGTGTCCTTCCTATTACAGCCATGACAGCAGCGACAGTGATTCGGGTAATGCTTTGGTTAGTACAAGATTAGCTGGCTCTAGATATCTTCATTTCAAATCGAGAACAATACATGAGACAGTAAAGGGTGGGAGTGAGGCTGCATTTAAACCTCTGAGAGAAGCATGCTGGACGCTTCTTTTAGTAACAGCCGCTTGTACAAAACGTTAGTTGAACTGATTTTCATGACCAGAAAGGTGAACCCAAATTCAAACAGACACTATAGCCAAATGCCACTGCCGGAAGCTGTAGAAGGAGATCAAGGGGGATTTGTTGACCTTCTAGTACCTTTAGAAGCGCAAAGTTGTAGCCCTGAATAAATTTGGTCCGGTTTTAATCTAAGAAAATCGATCTCGGGAAATTTGTACACGCTCGATAACCCAATTAACTAAACTACAACAAGAACAAAGACATATTCTTCTCTAAAGCAATAGATTTGAAATTAATAGACACATATTTGCTAGAGTTCTGATACTATTAAGCTTAAATGAATGCATTACAGATAGCAAAGGGACTTAGGGTTGCCCGTCAGATATCCGTGCCAAGGCTAGTATTCGGCCCGATAGACTGTCCGACCGGCCCTTTGTTACTGCGGCCGTGCCGAGGTTTTGGGTGAACCGCTTCCTTTATGGATCCAGGCCGGCCTCATCTGAACACCTCACCGTGACACAGTAACACAAAACAGCCACGCTGTCCTTCTGTTCTCTGTCGTGAGACCTCAATTCTTTTCTCCTGCAGCTATACACTCCTCCCGTTTGCACATGCGCTTCTCCCGACACTCACACGCCCCTCCATGGCGCTCCCCTCAGAAGACGACTGCGACGCCTGCGTCGCCCCGGGCCTCCAGCGGCGCGTTTCGACAGCCGTGATATTCAGCTCGCTACCTTTCTTCGTGACCTTCCTATTCGTGGCCACGGTCGTATTCCAGCGCCTCTACCCTCTCCTCTCGGGCGGCACCACTGCAAAAAAAGCATGGCTGTCGACGACAACGATAACGTCACGGCCAAACAAAACAACAACTACAACCCCCACTTCGGCCAGCGGCGACAGCAGTAGCAACAGCAGCGCCATCCGAATCAAGCGCATCTCGGCGCTCACCTTCTCGACGACAATCGGCCTGGCGACGGTGCTGGCGGAGCTGATACTGTGCGAGATCTCGGACGCGCTGAGCCCCGCGGCGCGGGGCCTGGCCCTGCGCTGCACCGTCAGCCTGCTGCTGGTGCTCCTGATCGGGGTGATCCCGTCGCTGGAGATCCACGCGCTGCTGACGGCGGCCGGATACCGGTACACGGGGCCCGGCGCGGGCAGGCTGAAGCTGGCATGGGTACTGCACGCCGCGGCGTTTACAGTGTGGCTGATGGGATTCTGGGCCAGCGGAAGATTCATATTGGGCGATGGCAACGGCAGCAGCGGGGGAACAACAGGAGGTGGAAGTGGAGGGGGAGGGGGCGGCGGTGGTTGGATCAACGCAACGACAGAGCACGTCGGCGTGATCGGGATCTCGCTGATGGGCCTGCTCTCGGGCTTCGCGTCCGTCAGCGCGCCGTGGCAGAGCTTCGGGGCGCGGCCGGAGCCCGTGCGCGAGGCCAGCCTGGCGCGCAAGCAGGCGGGTCTGGACTCGACCAACGAGATGCTGGCGGCCAAGCGGTCGCGGCTGCGCGCCCTCGAGCAGAAGATGTCCGCGGCGCCCGCCGCCGAGGGCTTCTTCCAGAAGGCCGTCGGCACCTTCCGCGGCAGCTCCGACTCCAACGAGAAGAAGACGCTGGAGATGGAGGTTGCGGGCTTGGAGAACATGAGCGCTTCGCTCGCCGGCGACCACGCTATGCTCCAGGCTAGGTTCGCGGAGCAGCAGGCTGCGAAGACGGCTAGGGGGAGGCTGCGCCGGGTCGCGTACCAGCTCTTCTCCGTGTACTGCCTGTATCGCGTGGGCGCGACGTCCGTGACGTTCGTGCGGCGCCGTCTGGCGTCGGACCCGCAGCGGTTCGTCGGGTCGGATCCGATCAACAACATCCTCGCGCTTCTCGTGAAGACCTACGACTCGCAGCTCGACCGGCAGGTCTGGACGCGGCAGATCTCCTTTCTCCTGTCGGGTGTCATGCTCTGCGCCTCCATATCGTCGGTGATGCAGACGTTTCACTTCTTCTCACGCTACTTGCCCGGGCTTTTCAAAGCCGCGCAGGCGAATTTGGCGCTTATCGTCGCTCAAATAGCGGGTACATATGTCATCAGCGTGGCTCTTTTACTACGTGGGATCATGCCAGGGGAGCTTGTGACGGATCGTCTGAAAACGCTGGGCGGGGATAATATGCAGTGGGTGGATGGCTGGTTCGAAGTGTGGTTTTTAGGAGGGACTTTCTTCACCGTGTTCGGCATCTGGGCGGGCAGAAAGATCGCCGCAATCGATGACTGGGACGACGAGGTGGATGTTGAGCTAGGAAAGATCAACTGATACCGTGTGTACGATATACTGATGATATTCAGGGTTATGGAAGGTAGTAAACGGAAACACGGACGGCGTTGGGCAGGAGTGCTAATTTTGGCTATGATACCTGTAATTTAATAAAACAAATTTTCATTTTACTTTGACTGCATGTTGTTCTCACGATGTGGTGTTGTCCCACAAAGACCTCACCGTGACCTGTGAAAGCCAACTCGAATCACCTACCCAATTGTTCTGTACATTGAAGCCAATCGTACGGCTCTCTCCCTTCATTAGCCAAAACCCATTGTCCTCGAAGTAGCCTTGAACTAGGCTAGAAGGGTGGTCCAACCAAACGAAAGCAGCCACGGCTTCGTTAGCTGTGACTAAGAAGGCAGCATCGTTTGACGATAGAGTGGTGGCTGGTTCGACGGTGAGCCCCGGGTTAGGTAGAGACACGTTTGCCAGCGAAAGTGGATGAAACCAGGATGAGTGCGAGAGTGATTGGCCGGGACTAGAGGAAGAACCGGTCACGGAGATACGTAAGAGGGCACTACTTTCGTCAAAAGAACCGGTGCCGTTCGACAACCTCGTTTCCTGCGTAAAGAGCGAAGACACGTTGTCATATTTGAAAACGCAGGTAGAGTTGATAGGTCCAACCGTGAATGGTACCTCAGATGTGCCGTTGGGTAGAGCGTTTCCGCTACAATCTGTAGGGCTGGCAAGAGGAAGAGCATTGCCCTGCCAGTCGACCCAGGTGAAGTTAACCGTGCCGTCGACGGCATCGAACTGGTCAGATGTTGCATACACCTCTAGGAGCTTTGTTGTGGCGTTAAAGTAGGGGCGAACTATCAAGGGACTGAAGATGTCTCTTGTAGTATAGTACACCATCTTGTGACGTCCATTCGATTCGATTGAGGCCCAAGTGGGTGCAACCCTTAAGAATAAGCCTACATATTAACACACAGAAGCCGGTTCCTTACCAAAGATCATCAAGCTGCCAGTACAACGCCCCCAGCTGTCGCTCTCTCATGCCGCTCCCCCTTCTGTAGAATGCGATTTGGTTGGCATAGTAGTCGGCTTGGAAAACCTGAGTTGTCCATGCCCAAGAGCTGTTAGGTTAGCATGTTAACTACTATCAGAATCAAGTTAACACACCTGAAATTAGCTATGGGATCTGACTTGCTGGGCTGGGGATACCAGAGTTTCGCAGCATTGGTCATATCTGCTATTCCTCTGCGGGACGCGTCCTCGGATGGCTCGTCACCAAACCCATAGTGTCGGTTTCTGTGGAGAACCGCGGGAGAGTCGAATGTAAGAGACCCATCATCGGTAATAGCATCCTGCCAAGATTGAAGAGAAGGCATGGACAAGAACCCGAATTCGGTTGCAAATCTGCCGGTGGGATAATTACTATTGTTGAAGGCTTGCGTAGCATCGTAGTTGTAGAGGTCGGTGTTGGCGTAAAGGGCATCAGGGCTTGTCCTGTTACGATACCTCGGAGTCTGAGGCCTGGTTGCATTGAAATCTATGCTTAGATAGCCATTGTAGGTAGAAGAAGGTATATAGCTTATAGATCTCGTATTTGCGTAGACGCATTTGATCATAGTTTCTAGGAAATTGAGCTCGTACTGGTCGCGGAGAGGACTATCAAAGAAGAACGCTATGATGATCGCTTCGAGTTCGTTGCCGCCAGCCCACAAAGCCAAGCTTGGATGGTGATTAACCCTTCGGACATTGTAGTACGCCTCGGCCTCGTAGTTGGCAAGAAAGCTGGAATTCGTTGGATACTCGGCATCCGAGAACTGAAACTCGGACCAGAGCAAGAGGCCCATCTCGTCCGCCATATCATAAACCCAGTCTGGTAAGTATGACCCCGAGGACCATATTCGCAGCATATTCTGATTACCGTAGATAGCAGCCTCGAAAAGGTTGCGAATTCGTGTTTCGTTAACCCGCGCCCAGAATAGGTCTGGGGGAACAAAGTTGGAGCCTTTGGCATAAAACTCGCGACCATTGATCTCAAAATGCCAGTTGCTACCGGGGGCAGTTCCAAGAGCAAGCTGATCATCGGAGATAGGAGACAAGTTGAGGACGATCGTTCGAAAACCAACCCTGCGAGAGGCTGAAGCCAAAGTCGTATCCTCGTGAGCAATGGTGATGGTTGCATTGTATAGCGGTCTGTCTCCCATACCAGCCGGCCACCACAAGGAAACTTTGCTGCTATCAATGACAGTGTGGCCAGTGATGGTTTCATTGTTGCTGTAGACCTCCATAAGCTGGGTATCTGCTACAACGTTGCCCTCTGACTCCAGGAGAAGATTCATGGTAGCACCCTCTGGTAGATTGCCTAGAAAGTCGATACTCGCATTGAATACGAACGGTTTGGACTGGTCGGGCGGGAGATTGTTCATTTGGCCTTCTCTGTAGATATCAATAAGAACGTTGCGGGCGTATAAATCTCTGTCTAACTGAACGACTCGAGCCGATTTCCATGGACCAGCTGGTGCCACCGAAGGACTCCAATCCCACCCAAAGTCGTTCTGCTGCTTTCTCATATACACCTTGCCATCGAACTCGTCGCCATCTACACCGTTGGCTTGATTGACAAGAGCTAGGAAGTCAGCATTGGAGCCCTCCTGAAGAGCTTACTCACGATCTCCATCCTCCGCAAGCTCTAGAACTATCTTGGACGCGGACCCGAAATTGAGACTCAGCGTAGGATCCTCGCACGAAGCTAAGACTTCGGTAATGTCGAAGTAATACTGCCGGAACTGATTATCTGTGTTTCCAAGCGAAGCTCCGCAGAACTGGACATGCGTAAAGGTGTCCAGACCGTCGAAGACAAGGTACGTTGTTCCACTGGTCGCTTGTATATCAAGCCTCTTGCTGTAAGTCCAATTTGATCTCTGCACCCACAGCTGGTCAACATCGTTGTCGTCTAGCAATGTATCGCCGATAATACCGGCCGCGAAAAGGTCGAGATGAGCTTGAGAGGGAACCGAAGCCGGTATGGACACGTTGATGCCGTTTTCAAGCGTCCAACCTGGCCCATCGAGACTCACAATGGATGCGGCACAAGCACCGACCGCGAACAAGAAGTATTTTGCCATTTTGGTGCTGCATTGTGGAGCTCATCATGGCGAAGCATGGGCTATTAAATATCCCCTTTTTAACGTTACCTATGCAGTGAAGAGCCGTTTGATCCGAGAATAAACTTCATCGCCAAGGTCATCCACACAAATCCAATAATGGGTGGCATCCATCTTGTACAAAACAGCGACACGAACTGCATTTAGTTGAATGATGAGGTTTGTAGTGGTGAGGAGGCATGCCTGTGTGCCCCCCCTTTTTCTGTCAGCTGCGCAAAGCTAAAGGGGGTCAAGTGATGAAGCACCTTGAGCACCTAAAGCGCTCTTGATGCGAGTAAGTGGGTTGTTTACTGTGCCCACCACCTTGACACATAGAGGCTCCTGCATACCCCGGATTTCGGATAGTTGCGGGGTTTCCGAACGGCGAAGCTTCTTTTCCTAGCTTTTCTCCAGAAAGACTTGGTTGGTGGTTGCAGTAAATACGGCAAGCGTGCATCCATCCTTCGTGGGCATCCGCACACCTATCCTACTTCTTTGCACCAGTAACGCATTCCTCCGTGACCTCGCGTTTCTACATACTTCTCTATGCTCCATTATCTCGGCCACTGGTGGGTATTCTGACGGTGAGATGTGACAGCCGGCCCAATCAACAATCAACAGCTCTGTGTTCAGCTGGTTCTTCTGCCGCGGGACGCGAGGGTTGCGGGCGGGCCCGCCACGATACATGAGAAGAGTCGACATAAAGAATGGGTCTTTTATATATCCAATACTCCACTGCGCCACACGGAGTTGGCTTGAATTTATATGCACATTTACCATAGTCTTGTATAACAGGATGTGATGCAAAGAATTCGGAGCGACTCTCGGGAGCGAGAGACGGTGGCTCAGTTGTCCGTATATTGACCGAGATACGGATAGTCTACGCGGTTCGTGGGGCCGGCACTTCTTTAGGTGGGCCACTTGGCAAAGTGAGCAACTCTCCATCATCCAGCAGCCTTGCGGACTTCTGACTAAAGCTTAGGGCGGAGTAACAGCTGAGTCTCAGCTAAAAATGCTTGGTAAATGGAAGAAATCCGTGGACGCCGCTTTCTATTTGCTTATTCTTGGGCCGAGGAGGAGGAGGAGGGGCCGAGCCTGAGTATGAGGGGGTATAAGTAATCAGAAAAGTCCCAATTACCTCTGGACGATATGTGCTCGAAAAGTCGAAACCCATATTACTGAGACAAATTGACTACAATGGCATCTGTACAAATCCCGTGGGAAGAGTTAGTAGCGAAGAAGCAGGCTTCGCGAGAAGAAAGCTTCCCCAAAGAGTGGATGATTTCTTCGGAGCTTCTGGAATCGGTTCCTCAAGATAAGCATGGTGCTAAGAAATGGATGGAATCTGACGTTATCCGCAAGAGTGGAAAGCTGTCGGAGAAGGAATTGGAGATTACAGAGCGCTACACTGCGGTGGAGCTGCTCAAGAAGCTCGCTGCCGGACAACTGTCGAGCGTCGAAGTGACAACAGCCTTTTGCAAAAGAGCCGTTATCGCCCAGCAACTAGTAAGTTAGAAAAGTTTTTCAGACATGCCAGCTAATACTATAGGTCAATTGTCTCACAGAGACACTCTTTGACACTGCCCTTAAGAGAGCGAAGGAGCTAGACGACTACCTGAGGGGAGAGGGTAAGGTAGTGGGTCCTCTACACGGCCTACCTATTAGTCTCAAGGTTAGGAGAGCTCTTTCCGATTGTAGGCCGGTACTGAATCGAATAGGACTGCTTCAAAGTTCAAGGGACGGCGTCTACAATTGGATACGTTTCATTCCTGAAGAACCCACCTGATGATCATAACTCTGCAATCACACAGATGTTCGTCGACCAAGGCGCAGTATTATATGTGAAGACCAATCTTCCACAGACTCTGATGAGTGCTGAGACGGATAATAATATATTCGGTCGAACCGTTAACCCATGGAATACAAACATGTGCGCGGGCGGATCCTCGGGCGGCGAGGGAGCTTTGATGGCGTTGCGAGGATCCGTTCTTGGGTTAGGCAACGATGTAGCTGGATCTGTTCGTATACCAGCTGCTTGCTGCGGTGTCTACGCCTTTAAGCCTACAGCAGAGCGGATTCCCACCTCCAAGGAAACCGTCCCGGTGCGTGTTGGTCTTCCAGGGATCAAGCACTCAAGTGGACCCATCGCTTCAAGCATGGAAGATGTAGAGATGCTGTTCAAGACTATAATCCAAGGACATCCCGAAAAATACGATGCCGTTGCTATTCCTATTCCTTGGCAGCAGTACTCTGAAAGTATGACCATCGGTGTTCTTCCTGAAGACTCGTATTATCCGCTTCATCCGCCGATGAGACGTGCACTTAAGAGTGCTAGAGATAAGCTTGTGGAAACTGGTTACAAAGTCGTTGACCTGGAGTCGCCATCGATATCGTATGCTAACCGAATGGCGTGGCATTACTTCAGGCTGGATCCCGAACCTTTGGCCATTGCCAACATAGTGTCGTCAGGCGAACCTATTATTAATTCTCTGAGGACTCAGACAGAACCTCTATTTTCTGGACCACAGCCTGCGGAGGGTGAACCGCTTCAGAAAATGTATATGCTGCACGGGAAGCGGCAAAGCTATTGGGAAGAGTGGCGGAAAGTGATGCAAAGCGTTGATGTAATCCTGGCACCTGGAGGGCAGTACACTGCCGTTCCTCATGACCAATTTAATATCCCGACATACACGATGCTTTTCAACTTTTTAGATGTGAGCATCCCCAGTGCTGGCTGTTTGAGAAGATAGTGCTGACCTTTATTATTAGTATCCGGCGGCTTTGATACCGTATGGAAAAGTTTCCAAGGAGCTTGATCCGGAGCCCTTTGAGGTACCAAAGGAAAGCGCAAATGCTAACTGTAAGCTGGTATACTGTCGAGTTTGGAATATGGTCTAATTTCTCTCTAGATGACCCGGAGCTCTTTGACGGACTACCGACTTCAATACAGGTTGCGACTTACAGATTCACGGATGAGAAGTGCCTGTGGGCTGCAAAGATCATTGACAAAGTTCTCAACGGCCAGAAGTAACTGTAGACTCTTTGTGGTTGGGCTTATGGTAAATGAAGTCGCAATTCGAGATATGATTGACAAAATCTAAATGCGATGGATTAGATGGATATAGTGTATGGATCACTTAAGAATCTATGTTAGGAGAGGTGACAAGAGAATCTACATTTAAAACCTTCTCATTACGATATCATGCACTCCAATCTAATCATTTCTAATTAAAACAGGCAGAGTAGAATAAACAACTTTGGCGTGATCAGCCATAATGAAACAAAGCCAGACTGGGGTGTCATTCAGCATTCCTCCTCATCGAGGCGACGACCAAATCAGACTCTTCCAAGAAAACCCCTTTCCAGCTTCAGCTGCCACCAACCCGTCCGGCAGCAACACCAAGCCACCACTCGTCCACCCCTCCACCTCTTCCCTCCTTCCACCCACCTTCTCC
>JANIPN010767001.1:0-10732 GCA_027478595.1 Erythroxylum anguifugum
AGGGCTTCGTCGAGGTGGGCCGGCTCGCGGTCGACCTGGACCGCTTCGCCCACGTCGCGCCGCCGCCCGAGATGGGGTTGCTGCGCGACGGACAGCGGATCTGGGGCGAGTACGTGTTCCGGTACATGCAGCGGGCAGCCGTCGCGACATGATTGGAACCATCACGAGGGCATCCCGGCGGTCATCTCGTCGCTCGGCACCGGAAGCAGCGTGGTTCGATGGAGTTGAGCGGCAAGGTGCCATCGACATGACTTCATCGCAATAACACGACAGTCTGAGATAGTTGATGCGAACGAGTTCGGATTCTATCCAGGATGTGCAATATACCTTTGTATAGTCGTGTCTAGGTCCCTCAATACGGAAATTCTAGCGGCAGTAGCTGTTGCCTTCTCTTTGCTTGGATGCGTAACATCCGTATGTGACCCATTCCGCTGACCAAAATCGTCACCATCGAAATGAATGAGGAGAGATATATGACTGGTAGCCTTGATGTCACTTGCAGGCTTCCAATCGAATTGCACTGAAACATGGCTATGAAACGCCTGTAGCCAGATGTGCTATTCTGATTATCTATGCGATTCTGTTCGTGTCCTGGCGATCACAAGAAGTCGACTTCGTGGTCGTCTTCACTCTATTACGTAGTACGTATACCATTATTATTACCTGCCCAGCCGATGGCGTAATCAGAAAGGAACACGACATTGGTCCGTCACAGGGAGGTAATGACGTCCAGGGCCGGTGGAGACCCATATGCCCCAGTAGCTGCTAGGTGGATCGCCAGGAGTGACACCGTGAAGTGTGTCTTATAAGTATATATTGGTATCTCACCGATGTAAAGAATGAAACGTGAGGTACAACGCACCCCAACGTGCGCTCGAGTCGTAATAGTGGTCGACGGCGGTGGTCCCGTCACGCTCGAGGTCGCCGGGCTGAATCTCCGAATCATGGGCGGGCCGATGCGACCCGTCGCCGCCCGCGGCACGTGAACTTCCGGGTCGGTGTGGAACTCTCGTTCGCGACATCAACCATCCAGGTAACGCTGGGCACTGTTGCTCTTGTGACAAGAGGCCGTTGGCGCCGCTTCCCAAGCTGTCAGGGCACCTCATCAAGACGGAGTATGACGTTGTCACTACAGCCCGCGAGATAAGTCGGGCACCGGCTCTACCCTTTTCCCGACGCCCGACTCAATAGCAAAGGCAATAGGGTTCGACACGCCTAAGTACTAGGCCAATCTATATGACTAGTGCTTACCAAGAAGTGGGTATTCACTTAAAAGCTTATATTAAGAGAGACCAGCTGTCGGTTATAGTAAGCGAGGTGAATTCCTATTTATTTAGGCCTAACAACAAGTACCCCTCCCCTCCTGGAATAATGTTAGTAGGTTGGCGCCTTGTTGGGCCATAGTTTGCCCAAGAATTAGCGTTATTAGTGTAACTTACGATTTAGCCTGCTAAAGTGGCTGCGCTCACATACCATCCTCACATTACTTTTGGGTTTGACCACAGTATACCAGCGGAGGTCGGTATGGACAAGCGCCCAATGCTATCCAGGACTCACCCCGATGCCTAGCAACTTTCCGTACCGCAAGACTAGGACTATTCGCAGTCGCGGTAAGGCGGAAAAGGCAGCATTCCGGATACGGACGGCTTGAAGTTCATGGCAACCTGGCATCCGAGGATGGAATAGGATGAGTTCGAACTATGAGGTACGTTATGAGTCGACTCGTATCGAGACCTGACTCGACCAAGTAGAAGTACTTGAAGAAAGGAAATCTCGCTTTTCGAGATAGCTACTGTGCTAAAAGTTCGCCTTCAGATGAAGTAAATCTAAAGGGGCACTTGCTTTCTATATTTACGCTTAAGAAACGAGCGGGGTAGAGAGAGGGGGGGGGCTATTGCATCTTTACCACATGCGCAGAAATGAGTGGTCGGGCGTCGCTCTCCATTTGTCTCAGCACTGCCACTGTGGCTTGCAGTAGGCTGAATGACGCCTGATTTGCGGTGTTACTACGGATATCCTTCCTTCTTTTTACGATGAGATCTTTCACCCACGTGATTCTTGGAGAACGGCATGGCCATGCTGGCCTGCCTGCCTGCCCGGTGCTGTGGGAGCTGTGCCACTCCCTCCAAAGTCGGGCGTAATAGAATCGTCAGGCCCCCCGGCCTTCGCGTTGCAGCCTAGACACAGCCTCACCGGCAACATCAGGGTAGATTTACCCCCAAGGTAAGAGCACAAACCACCATCGTCTTCTCAACATTGAGCGCGTCTTGGTTCCAATCGATGCCTGCTATCATATTGTATGCCGTGTGATTGCAGGTGTCGCAGCGCAAAGGCGGGTTATCTCTCCAAGGCATGGCTCCCCCTTTTACCGATTATCCGCGCAATCAGGGTCCGCCCGATTGGTTCGTCGCCTGGATCGTTCTCTGGTGCAGCATCGTGTTTTTCGTCGGCATGTATCAACTGGTCGCGTTTTTAGCTTGCGGAGACGACGACTCCGCGGAACGTGAACCGCTCTTGATCTCGCGCGCCCCGGCCATCGAAGATGACGTCGCAACGCGGCGCGACAACGCATGGTGGATCCAGACCGTGCCATCCGATGTGCCTGCTCCAGACATCACTCCCATCACCCACCCCATGCCCGATCCTGCTCCCCATGCACCCGCGCATGGCCATTGACGCATATCCCAGGAGATGCCCTTCTCAGACAGACCATAAGAAGCGGAGCTCCGAACAGCTGTCCGGAGCGCAGCGATACGTTGTATCATCCACGACAGTAATGGAACTCCTGATCGCGCCTGGTTCGCCTCGCCTGCATCTCGTGTGATCCCCCGCCGAACATATAGTCATAGTTCGAACCCCCTTCGAACCACGGTCGGACCTCTCGAACGTGTTCGAACCGGACCTGGCCCTGACACATTGACGTATGTGGACTTCAATCAAGCCGACCATTCGTTTCGAATCCGGTCCGAAACTTTACTCATGGTCGACTCCGGAATACTCCCGCGCCCACGATCCTCGAGCTCGCACCGCTACGACTTCGACTCGCTTACTCAATCGACGTCTCGACTCTCGAGTCAAACTTTCGGTTGCCATTCATTCATTCTATTCAACACGATTGATATTAACATCAACCTTACCAATAGCTCCCTTAGACGGCGCCAGATACGAGTTCAAGGAGATCGCATACTTATCGCTTCGAACCAGACCCCTCACCCCCATCCAATTCGTTCCAACTCTCGGACAATCCCACCAGATCTCTCCGACCTCCGTCTCGCCTTCGAAAATAAAGAACCGGCCCTCCGTTCCTACCGGAGATACTTTTTTTCCACATAATGCGACTCAGATCTCCTCGGATTTTTTGATCTACAGTTTCTCAATTTAGTCGGGATAGACCTCGTTATCCATATCCGAATACCAGTAGAATCGGCCCGATTCGCAATAGGGACTTTTAATTCGGAAGACGCGTGGCCCGTTAGTCGCTAAGTTCAGTTAGATATTCTAGTTATAATCGTCTATAGAAGCTATATTGAACGTTATAATTCGATCGGAAATATTCAATAGAAGCACTTATAATCTTTTATGGGTGGGATATAGAGTTATAATAATATTCTCTATTTTTTTTAATAGAAGCGTAAATTAGAGTCCTTATATAGTTTTTCTACTATCTTATATTCACCGAGTTAAGAGATTGATTTTCCGGTAAAAAGACGTAATAGGTTCTTATACTCCGCTCTACTCGTCGCAATTAATGGCCGAGTATCGTGGCAGTCTCTCATCCAGCTGAATGCCGAAGCGCCACACGGCCCATTATATTGTCGCAATCGAGATCCGCGCACCCCCGATACATCGGTCGTAGGTGTGTCGCCGTGCAGTGGCGCACCCGTCCCCGACTCTTATATATAGCTGAGAGGCTTGAGAGAGAGAGGCTCCAGTGGCTCGCAGCCCTCCTCCTTGAAATACAGTTAGCCGGTTTAGGGTTAGCCGGTTGAGAGGGATCTCGGTAGAGAACAGCAAAATGTTAGGCGGCATCCCGCTTCCGGACTTTTTTAGCCATGCGCGAATTTACCATCGGTGTGGCGTCAACTCCGTTCGAGACTGGAGAGTAGTATGCAGCATCAGCCACCACCACGTGTGTTCGGGTACAATGGCCCATACGGGCAAAGTGCGGAGGAAACATCGCACCTGGAAGCCTGGATGTATCGCGTGGCTGACCAGTTGGAAGTGTATATCAGGATGGAGGCAGGTGCCGAGAGGCTGGCTGAACGATCGGCTCGTTCGAGGATCTGGATGCACGACGACGTTCTCGCTTCGACGTGGCTAGCTGCATCTACGGATTTCATCTCACTTCGATACCGAAGCCGGAAAGTCGTTGCGAAATAGAATAGACTCGATCTTCGATCCCTCGTGGATGCTTCCGCGCTCCTCAAGTCCATTTCGAGAGCTACCCAGAGACGGGTTCGTTCCTGACAACCAATTCAATCGATCGACATGAATGTGTACATACTCTATTCCAGAATAGCATTAATGATGGCCTGACTGCAAGCCCCAAAAAGGCGGGCGGGGTGCCCTAACAAAGGCAGCCCAGCGCGCTGGGTGGGGGAGAGTTTTTGTGGTGTACTTTGCGTTATGATAAACAGCTCCGCCCAACTTCCAATTCTGGCTCCCTACCCTACCCTACCATTCATCCATCCATCATCAGCCACGGGCCCCGGTGGTCAGCTCGCTCGCCTTGAAACGTCCTAAGCACACACCATGATGTAAAGTGGGGAATGTTAGAGGGCACTTTTCCATGTGCCTACTACTAAAAGACCCACCGATGCGAATGGACTTTTCGAGACGGCCGCTAGAAGATTAGTACCGAGGCGTAATTGGAAGATCATCTATTGGTTCTGTGCAGCGGAACGGTACCAACACCTCGAACCCGCAACAAGAGCTTAGTATCTTCAGGCATACGCAGTCGAGGGTTGGAATGCAGGCCATCGATCGGGAAGTCTGTGTTTCCAAGAGCAAAAACTGCATGACCTCATAAAAGGGGCTCCGTTGTGCGAGTACGGGAAGGATCTCTGGATCATCATAGTACCTCAAGGAGAATCCCGCTGTCAGATGTCTTCTCGGCACCTAGTACTGCTTGCGTGTCAAATAAGTGAAAACTCCTGGGTGTTCATTCCTTCAAGGACTCTCTTAGATTTCTTCCCATCCATATAGCTGTGACAGTAGCATTCTCCCACTAGAATGTATTTGTCTGGGTCGACGCGTCGAAGTACGAACGGAACCAATGCTCCAGGGAGCAGACAGATTATATCATCTTTCTGTGACTCGTACGGGCCCATGCCAAGGTCACCTTCCACCGTCACGAAAAATTTACGGCCAGACAGAGTCTGCAGAAGTGCACGCCAGTACTTCACTCCAACCTTCGGGCCATAGTTCGCCACATGCTGGAAATTAATATCTTTCCCAGCGATGAGTGTATCCCAGAAAGCCTTATCTTCAGGGTGTGCATCGAGTTCAGGGGGAGGCAAATTAAACATAGCAGTCGCGAGCGACGAGGAGTTAACAACCGAATCCACTGGACGATCCTTTCCAATGAGAAGCCAAGCTCGGTCTAGTAGAATGTCATATTGCTCAGACTCTTTCGATGGGATTGTTGACGCTTTCTGCTCGTAAGAACAGACCTTTTGGTGGGATTTTGATAGGTCTGCATACATTATCCGTTTCTCGTCCTGGGGTGACCATGCACAGTCTAGTTCAGCATCCGATAAGCGCACAAAATCTTTATATCGGATGTATTTTCTCCCGGCAAGCGTCAAGCAGTTATCGAGATAGTCGTTGAATTCAGAAGGTGAGTCGGGTTCCCATATCGTCGCTGTCTCTCGATCACGACTAACGGCTGCAATCGTTTCAATGTGATAGCCTCTAAGTCGAAGTTCATGATTTTGGAACGCTTCCAGCATGAGAGGTTTCATCGAAGGCAGTGCTTGATATGGGATCGAGTGGACCTTCGGAGCCAGAAGAGTCAGCGGTCGGAATGGTCGTCGACTACGACCGACTGTCCAGTCGGGTACCCAAGAAGGAAGCGACTGGTGGTTTTTGGTCATCTGACAACAGCCCAAGATCTCTAGGCTTTGATAGCGCTGGATAATGCGGCGGGCGACATCGGTATAAAGGTTGATCACGTCTAGCCCATAGTCTACTTGTATCAGTTCGGAGTTCTTAATTAGGTGTTTCATCGCAAAAATCTTATCTCGTGCGTCAGTTGCAGCATTTCCACAAAATATCCAAAGGTGATCCAATAGGGCGATGTTGAAATTGACCACCACTCCTTCTCGGCTCGCTCTGACTAGATCGCGAACCATATGTAGTGGCGGGTCGGTGGGATCCAACAGGCTGATCATTTCGAGAACATCTGTCCTGGCCTTGATCAAGTGTCTATCAAATGGATATTTACCTATCGCGTTTCCTATCACTGATAACTTCCGCCACGGAACCTCATCCGATCCACAGTAAACAGTAATGTTCTCTGTCTCTGGAAGACAAATCTCTTGGACAATCTTACGTTCTATTAGAAGGGCATAATAAACCGGACTTCCCTTACCCATGTTCTACCAAACCATGGTCGGCGGAAAAGTCTTCGGATCGCAATCCAGGGTTTAAAATCAAGGCCAATGTCGCTTTCTCGTAGTTCGGCAGAAATCTGGCTGATTTGCACCCTGTGAGAATCTGCGGATGTAATGTGGTGTATATCTAGGCGGTTCTCCCGTTCGAACTCATCGTACTTATTCTTGACAGTAGCAAACGCAAGCGAACTATCGCCGCTCTCCTCGCCAAGCCAAATGGCGAGATGATTGGATTTTGCAAATATGTCACCCATCATCATCCCTACTTGGATGCTTTTCTCCTTTGTGTCTCTTTGATTGATAGATATCTGGTCTACCCACAGGCATCGACTCTTCGTCTCAAAGCGTAACTGCGTAAGTATAGCTGCCAGTGACGCCGTTATGTCAATCCTGGCGCCATTGATCTGAACTGATCGCTTCTCATCCCCTCGGCCCCAGCAGTAGGATAAAGTTTCATATTGGCCTGCTCTAGTGAAATCGGTTGTCCACGATTCAAGACAAAGCGGAGCCTCACGCGGTCCCGGCAGAAGGCTCAGCAACCGGAATTCTCCTTCTTTCAATTCCGAATAGCTGTGAGTTGCCATTATAACATCCTCGACGGCTATTTTGACTAGTGTAAACCACTGGGGATCTTAGATTCAATCGAATTAGTGACGTGCTAAGCCGAATTCTGAGCTTGTCTTCTTTCGACTGTGCAATTCCGGGCGTAAACCCCGCATCAGCCAAGCCGCCATTGTGGCGCTAGCCTTCAAATACTACTAATTTTACTATTTTAACGCAACGGATAATACGAATATTAATACGAATATCTTAACACAATTTCTGTATCCGGTATGGATCGGGGGATCGCTTCGCATTACTGTATATAAAAAGCTTTATAAGTCTGATCGACTCTAGGATATAAGGACTTACTTCGTTTCCTTCTCCGGCGTGAAGAAGTTCGGTATCGATATTAATAATTCGAGTCAATAAATACTTAAGATTACTCCGTAAACCTAAATAAATCTAAGAAGATATATAGAAGCGGACGTTAGTTGGAGCGAGAAGCTCTTAGAGAGTCTAATCGCGTTTAAACTATTCACTAGCTGCGAAGCTAGTATCGATTATAGTTATCTCTAGGCGAATATCCGCGAGATATATATAGCAAATTATAGTATCTTCGTACTAGATAAATATACTATTAATGGGTTCCGAGAGCTCTATACTTGAGCTCTTATCAATATCGTAGATGTCGATCTAGATAAACTCGAATCTATCCTTAAGTGTCTACGTATAAGCTAAAGAGATCTTTTGGAAGCCTTCCTTCTATCGGAACTCGCCGCGCTGAATATCCGTAAAAAGAATCTCGTCCTTTCTCTATCTATGCGAGAGAATCGTGTATTTAGGAACCTTACTATCAACGAATTCGACAAGTTGGTACGTTTTTGCGTGAAGAAGCCGCATCTTGGTTGACGACCGCCTCCGAGCCCAAGTACTGATGATAGCACAACTCACATTCTTATCACTAATCTTGAGTCAGAGAGCGCCTGATGATCGCAGACAATTTATCGGCTTCGAATGCCAGTGCCTCAGCGGCGTCTGGCTATAAAGCTTCAGTTATCTGCTCCGGAAACGTTTGCCTTCCTTCTGAATGGTGGAGCCTGACTATCGCGACGGGGCGTATAAGAGGGGCTATAAGAGGGTTCCAGAACCT
Organism: Erythroxylum anguifugum; assembly: GCA_027478595.1. Classification (NCBI taxonomy): domain Eukaryota; kingdom Viridiplantae; phylum Streptophyta; class Magnoliopsida; order Malpighiales; family Erythroxylaceae; genus Erythroxylum; species Erythroxylum anguifugum. Next base: position 8,308 of record JANIPN010767001.1, read on the forward strand.
CACACACGTGGCCAGATTACGTGCTGGGCGGGGTAGTAAAGCTAATGTACATGAGATATAGACAGGGCTCAGGTTATATACACGTTTTGATATGTACTTCTCAACTACTTAGTAACGAGGTCGATTAAGTCTTTTCCTTGTTGCGCATATGTGTGTTTCGAACACACAATTATGGCTATCAAGTATGAGCATGATGTTCGAATGCTCGACCGAGGTGGTCGAATATTCGTTATGGTTATGAAGTTATAGCGGGGTCACCCGCTAGTTTATGTATAAGTAGATATATATATATAAAGTGGTTATAATATTTCTTATTTAGCTATCTCGTAGATATATATCTTAGTTTAGTATATATCTTTATATATATATATATAATATATGTTATTGAAATCTTAACTCTAGTATTTGTATTGTTCTAAGCTTCTTATAGAGCTGTGTGTAGTTGTATTCGCGGTAATTGATTTCTTATTCTGATCATTGTGAGTAAGACGCTTTCTCTATATGGAGTGTTTATGAGATCTTGAGTATTCGAACAGGTATTCGAATATTCGAATACTATGTAGAGCGCTACATATATATATATATATATATCTATTGTATCATACGATTTCTTCTAAATAATATCTTTAAATTAAGAATAAGAAACGGTAAGAGTACGCGAGACTATCTATTAATTCTAAAAAAGTATCCTTTCTCTCTTCTTAGGTACGTTAAAGAGTTCATTTCAATTCAATAAAAGATAAGGATAAAGTCCCGAAAACGGGCCCCATACGATCGCTAAAAATATCTCACCCGTACCTTAGGCATTCCTTAGGCGTTGCTTAGGCTACCTTAGGCTACCTCAGGCTCGGCTCTGGATTGCTTACTAATCGCTTAGGATACGTGATCCTTTGCTCAGGTCCCAATATAGAAATGGATTTTGGAGTGGTCGGTTTTCATGCCATAGTCTGGTGGTATTTATGACGGCTAGAGCCCTCAGTTTACATGATAGCCCTATTTGATAGTTCAAAGGATAAGACTAGTACGACTTACCAAGGCGGACGAAGGCGATTGCTTGTACCGAACAACGATTCACGAGACACGGAGGGAGACATACGAGGTTCGGGTAACGATTTAATAGTAGCTATGACTCGCGGGTATGAGAGAAAGAGTGAGATAATGTTCGCTGTCAGAAATGAAAAACCCTATACACAGATCTCGATACAATTTGTCCGGAGCAGGATCGCGTGCACCGTCTCCGGTCCCGTCACGTCCCTCCACGCGAGGGAGCCGCTAGACGTTGATCTGGTGGTTGCGGACGGGCTGCAGGTCGCGGACCGAGTTGGTGCTGGCCGCCTCCAGCTGTGAGAACTGTGCCGTCGAGAGACCGTCCGTGGCCGCGGCGACGAACCAGCGCAGGTCCTGGGTGCACGGGGGGGTGGTGAGGGAGCCGTTGTAGGTCCAGTACTTACCGGCGGCAAAGAAGTTGGCGTTCAGCAGGGGAGCAAAGTCCACATTGACCGGGATCCGGGTCTGCGTGTCGGAGGTCGGCGGCAGCGGCTGGTTCCGGCGGCGCAGTTGGTTGAAGATGGTCGTCCAGAACGGACTGCCGTAGCCCGCGGCCAGTCGGACCGCCAGGACGGCCCGCGTCGCGCCCGTGCCGAAGACGAGGTGCATCTCGCCGCGCGTCCGGGCGCCGCCCACCGCGTGCTCCGAGGCCGGGGTGTGGGTGTGCCACTGGAGGAGGTCGAGGGTCTGGCCGTCGAACGCGACGCGCGGAACCTGGGCACCTGAAGCCGGAACCCACTCCGGGCCGAACCGCCGGTTGAAGATCTGGCCGGCGACGGTCGACCCCCCTGGGAAGCTGAGGGTCGGGACGTGCGTGCGGGCGAAGGCGCGGGCCGGGAGGTCGATGGGCGACTGCTGATCGCCATTCCCGCACCGTGCCCACTCGGCTAGGATCGTCAGCATCATCAGGGATGAGGTCCGTGTGCCTACCCGGACATTGCGTGGCCCAGTTGCGACCGCCCTGGCCATACCCGAAGTTCGTGCATCCCGTCTGGCGCGCCGCCACGTCTGCCAGGTCGCGCTCGACGATGGGGCAGGCGGCGGCCACCGCGGCGAGCGCCGCCGTCACCAACACCGCAAGACGAGAAAACATACTGATGGTTTGTGCGGTCACAAAGATGACCGGGAATCAAGGACGTTCGTTCGAACCAACTCTGAAATACTTGGAGTGGGGATGCGAAGTGTGTGAGTGTGTGCTTTGGATGGAGTTTTCGAGGATACGCCGACTGGAATGGTTCTTTTATACACGACTCCATCTCGGTATAGCACACACGGCAGAGGCAACTTCCCCTGCATCGCCTCGTCGCCTCAACGACTCATCGACTCATCGTGGCTCCATCGCGGCGATGCTGGGCGCGGCCGTCGGTTTGTGTCGGAG
>JANIPN010767324.1:0-10732 GCA_027478595.1 Erythroxylum anguifugum
AGGTATAGCTGAATCAACAATCTTGACTGATTTTATGCGCATTCTGTTCCAGGTGCCGTACAGACACCGCAATTCTTTTTACAAGCTGTTAGCTTCTACAACACAGTACATTCAAGTATTTTGCTAGTCAAATAAAACTATGAATTGTTGGGCATATGGGCTAACGTGTCATCCAACTTACTATACACACCAGTGGTGCGGGGCAAGGTGGTAGGCCAGGTCCACACTCTTGTCGACGATTAAGCGGAGATAAAATCTCATTTGTGTATTTTGGAGAGGCGGTGGCAACAGCGAAGAAGGTGGTTACTAGAACATAAAAACGCATTATGATATGTGATAATTTTGGTTCGGCTAGCTTCAACGAGATGTTTCGATATCAAGGATATTTGTGTTGTAAATGGTGATTGAGAAACAGAGTACACATTTACGATTATTATTATTTCGTTGGGTATGTCATACTTGATAACTTTGGATCAAGGCAGCTAGAACTAGGCGCTGTCGTATCCCTGTTGCTGAGGTTACATTTTGTGCACCTAGCTGCAAGAGCTCTGCCCGTCCGGCATGGTGTAGTTGTGGACTGCTGGTGGTCGATTGAAATGTTCTCGTATGCAGGGCCTGTGTGAGGATGTTTTGAGGTCTTGTGACTCCATCTAGGAGGGTGAATTGTACCGTTCAAGCCGTTCAATGCCGTGTAGCTAAAGTCAAAATGTTACATTGCTTCGATGTTCATAGCAGATGCTAACCGTAAAGAGAAGCTGTAGTCATATATCTCCCGTCGAACGGAATATGCGTTGTGTACCCCCTCTCTTCCTTGCATATCCCCTCCAACGCTTTACGGCTTGCCCGAGTGATCCAACTGAACTCAATTATCATATTTCGCCTGGATATGAGGTCGAGAGGGAAAGCAACTATCTTGGCAGCCTTGATAGCGATGGGGCTTAGAAGGGAGCTAAATCCAAGCAGTTTTTTAGAATGAACCTGTCTAGTGGTATAAACTGTATAATTGAGGATAATATCTGATTATATAAGAGATGATGCAAAATCTGACTATTTGGTCCTCGTTCAAGCAGAGATCATATACCTAGGGTACAGAACCTGGTATTTTGGTGAAAGTGACGGTCACACCCTGGGATTGTATTCCCGAAATTGGACTTCTTACCGTTCTTGTATCTAACACATTCTTATGAAGAGCGCAAAACATGTGTGGACCCTTATTCTAGGGTACGATCAGAAACTTCGCAGGTAAAGCCGTCACGATCATGTGACTACGAGATTGGGAGAGGGGATATCTTTCCAGGGGACACGCCAGTTGTGTCTGGAACGGGAGCTCGATCAAGACAGCCACCACCCGGCACGGACGAAAGTATAACCAGAGCCGAAAGCTACATCTTCTCTATGAACAGGTGATCGTTGTTACGTCAAACTTGCCTTCGGTCCGTCCTCAACCACAGGAGTCTATGTGTAGGGTGATAATGGCGACTATCTACGGTTCAGTATCTGACCGCACCGTTATATTCCTGCACAATCCCCAGATGAACCAGAATTGATCTACCTCAACTTCTACATCTGCTTGGACTTATTGGAATTTCTTTATTAAATACTATAATTTTGCCCCTATCTCTAACGAGTGGACATGGCTTCCACTATGAACGCTGTGCGATTCCATGCCGCCAAAGACATCCGGGTAGATTCCATCCCAATCCCAGAGGTCAAGCCAGGCTGGGTGAAACTCAAGCCCGCCTTTTGCGGAATCTGTGGCAGCGACTTGCACGAATATCTGGATGGCCCGCACCTTATCCCCCCAAACGGTACCCCTCACGGCCTCACGGGGGAGACCCAGCCGCTAGTACTTGGGCACGAGTTTAGCGGGGTAGTGGAGGAGCTCGGTGACGGCGTGACGGGGCTAGCCGTTGGCGACAAAGTTTGCGTTCAGCCTACTATATTCGATGGAGACTGTCGCGCCTGCAAGCGCGGACTCACGAACTCGTGCGACTCCTTTGGCTTCATTGGGCTATCTGGTTGGGGTGGTGGCATGAGCGAGTATACATGCGCACCTGCCAACTATGTCAAGAAGCTCCCGGATGATATGCCACTCGAGATTGGCGCTTTGATCGAGCCTCTTGCTGTTGGTTGGCACGCTGTGTCTATCTCGCCGTTCAAAGAAGGCGATGATGTGTTGGTCCTTGGTAGTGGACCCATTGGGCTTGCGGTGATTCTTGCGTTGATTGCGAAAGGTTGTAAGAATATTATAGTCGCAGAGGTGGGTATCTATTGTGCAAATTATCTCTCAGTCTGAACCCAGATTGCTAATTGAATAGGTTTCTCGCAAGCGCCGTGAATTCGCGATTGAGTTTGGAGCACACCATGTCATAGATCCTTCAAAATCGGATGTGGTCGAAGAATCAGCTCGTCTGACCGGGGGCGAAGGCGTGGATGTGTGTTTTGATGCTGCGGGCGTTCAAGTTGCTGTTGACAGTGGTCTTAAGAGTGTGAAGGCGCGCGGAACCTTTGTTAACATCGCCCTGTGGGGGGCGGAAAGGGTTTCTCTGGATATGACGGTCATGTTATTCGGAGAGCGGAAGTACATAGCCGGTAAGTCTACCACCACGTTTCGTTTCAGCGAGTTGACTTGATTAGTCGTTACGTACGTAGACGGAGATTTTGAAGGAGTTATCGATGCGGTTCATACTGGGAAGTTGAAGCCAAAAGGAATGATTACGAAAGTCATCAAACCTAATGAAGTTGCTGAGGAAGGTTTCAAAGCTCTCACAGACGACAAGGACAATCAGGTGAAAATTCTTGTGGACATGACGAAAGCCAAGGATATTTGAACGCGGAGCTTAACCGTATTGCTTGTGGTTGAGTGGATAAGCACACTAAAAGAGATGGGTACGTAAATTGAACAATCCATTGCCTATGTACTAGATCTTGTTTACTATAATGATCTTTCGACCGATGATATATCCACACTGAAGTATTGGAAGATAGCAAAGTACTCGGGAAGCTCTATAGCCATACTCGCCAGGACAAATCCTAGTACCAGAGGTTCAAGTTCGGCTTTTTACCGATCTTCTCACAGTGTACCTCATATAGACGCCAAAAGCTGAACCCATCCATGATCTCGCGTAGTGTGTTGTCTTCGTTAAAGAACTCAATCGAACCCATGACATCAAAGATCACCTCGGATCCCTCGCCCATGAAGAGAGTATGAATGGTACCCGGTACTTCGACGACGTAGTCGCCAGGCTTCCCTTTCCAAGAATATCTACAGCGCAGGCAAGGGTTAGCGGGAGAATTCAATGATTACGACGAGCAAAATCAAATGATGGTCATACTCATGATAGCCCCAGTTGCCTTTGATGGTATAAGCTCTGACTTCACCACGGTGCCTATGCTTTCCTAGCTCTGCGTGAGGGTCGGTTTTCAGTTTGATCACATAAGTTCCGCTGCGGTTCTCGAAACGAAGAGGCTTTACATAAATTGTCCCCGTCCAATGGGCCCAGTCGGTGTCGTTCTCGCCATCAGTATAGACATCAGGAGCTCCTAGGCGGTCGGCAATTTCGAGCTCTTTGTTTGCAGCGGCTTCAACACGCTCGGTGGTTGCTTGATCGTTAGGCATATTGAGACAAATCCCTTTCGATGTTTTTAGTGATGGAGTTTTGCAATCAATGCGCTTTCAAATTGCGATCGCGAGCAAAAGACCGGTATTTATCATGGGGCGAATTATCCATGGGAGCTTATGTATGTAAGCTGTTCCAATCGAGATCGTAACATGTATGATCAACAGTTTCCCCCGCATTACCCCTCTTGAGGCGGGATTGCGGGATTCGGGATGAGAGGAAGTAACGCAAGCCATCTACCAAATTGAAAACTGTGTTCTTCCATATGTCCGTCGACAAAGTTTTGTGGCTCGGTGACGGACTCTAAGTATAGTTTCGTGTGCCCCAGCTGACAAATTGAAAAAGGTCGAACCGTGATAGGCGGAGACTGTAAACGATAGGATCTGGACAAGACGAAGCGGCCACTTCGGCAAAAGAAGGTCTGGCCTAACAAACTGTATTTCAGGGTATGTTCGTAGATCTACGATCAACGTCCACCGGTAAAAGCTGTAGGTGGCCATTTTGTAAGGGTAATTGCTGCGATGTTGCCTTGCACGAGATGAAGCAGAGATCCTGGCGTCAATCATGCGGCGCTTTGTTTGAAAATTCCCATTATGTGAATGCAATAGCTGTTGATCTAATGTTAATTGTAAAGAAGCTCGGGTTGACGCCATGCGTAGATTTTCCATTGGGAAGGGTGACACTTCTTCTGGAACCAGTAGGTGCTACAACAATAGCTGCGCGATGGTGAAGACACGAAAGCCTTTAGTTTCGTGACTGGATGGTCAAGGCGAGTTGCCTCCTCTAGGTCACTGATACCGACTACTTCAACAATGGAGTCTCAGATCGAACCGACGATATACGCCATCGTGAAAGTGAACATGGCAATTGAACGCGCCGTGCTGTGATCTCTGGTAAGCAACCCCGATGAGCCCTGGCTGTCCTAGGCCTGGCAACGACGATAGGAATGGCAAGTCAAGCATACACTCTATGGGTAATGAAGGAGGCTAGATTAGACGAGCGGTTGAAGCCGAAATCACTGACGTGTTGAAAGCTACCACGTAGAGGATCTGGAGACGGTCCTGCTAGATGACGCGGGTCCACATTGTTGGTGGCAGTCGGAGCATGCGGAGAAGGACCCTTAGACTGACATGCTCTGACGCCTCGATAACTCTCGATAGACATGAGATACGCGAAAGTCCTAAAAAGGCGATATATAGACCGCGGATCGGTGGAGTATGGGGATAACAAGCCTCGTGGTGGCCCCGTCCAATTTTAGTTTGCGTTAACTCTGCAAGACGTCGGTAGTCGGAACTTCGCGGGTTGTCGCCGGGCGAAGCTTTCTGCAGCATTGTACTAGCATATGGAGTTTTGAATTGATGGCGATAATGTTTTAGTACTAATTCTTAATCCGACAAAGTGCAGAATCTTGGAGGATCTAGCTGTCGAAAATGGAAGAGGCTTTACCTCAGCCACAAAAAAACAACGCCACTGCAAAGGCGCGCTACCCCGGGTATGCCGAGGGTTGAGGGTGCTTGTTGGCGTCGTAATGCGACCGTGTCGCTATGTATCGCTTCCAAAGCTGACCTTCTGCTGCTTTGGAATTACAATCCTCATACAATTCTGGAGATGTTGATGTTAACGGCTTGAGTGTTTCTTACTTTGTTGTGGTCCACAAGCATCTATCTTATCCTTCCGTCCAAAGCTGTCGCGCTGCCGGATGAGGTACGAGCCACTCCCAAGCTCACCCATCATGGCTGCACGGAAAGACTCAATAGTCGACGACGATGCTGTCTTGGCGGCGATGGGCATTAAGCCTGACCTGAAAAGGAAATTTTCCACGTTGTAGGTGATTGATGAGGTCTCGCGTGTCGGCCTCGAAGCTGACAGCTACAGGTCAATGCTAGGACTTGCATTTGCGATCTTGAATTCTTGGACCGCTCTTGCCGCTTCTTTGTCTCTTGCATTACCTTCAGGAGGTCCAAGTTCGGTAATATGGGGCTTAGTCACTGCTGGAATTTGTAATCTGTGTCTGGCCGCCTCTCTAGCGGAGTTTCTTTCGAGTTATCCTACCGCAGGAGGCCAATATCACTGGGTTGCAGTTACATCTCCTCGGAGATGGGCGCCAATTCTTTCATGGATAACGGGCTGGATTGTAGGTTTCAATCTTTTTCGACATTCTCGCGAAGGCATCCGTCTAGCTGAGCGATAGCATTTGCCTGATTATTTCGCGACCCCTTGCTCCAGATTCCCTAGCTCGGGACACATAATTTATTCTATATTCATTGTTGAAGCTGTCTTTACTCTGCTAACGTACCCGCAGAATGTAGCTGGCTGGGTCAGTTTCTCATTTAGTTCTTCAATAATAATTATTAATCTCTGTCAAGATTGCACTAGCTGCGACTGGTGGCCTGCTCAGTAGCCAGTTAATATTAGGTATCATTTCTTTGATGCATCCGGTAAAGACTCCTCTCACATTGAAAGATAGCTGTGATCTGACTGAGTAGGATTTCGAGGCTCAACCGTGGGAGCAGTTTTTGATATACGTCGCGTATACAGAGCCGTTGTGCATTAGCGCTTTGAATTAAGGCTTACACATTATAGGTTTACGGTAGCAGCGTTCCTTATCAATGCGTTTGGGACTTCTATCCTCCCTGCGGTAACGAAAACTGCATTCATCTGGTCTGTGTCTGGATTGTAAGGTCCCCTTGATAGCTGAATTAAGGTCTACAAACGTTGACAGAAGGCCTGCCTGACTACTTTGGCTGATAATTAGTAGTGCTATAATCAGTATAACGCTTTTGGCAACAGCATCTCCAAATTACAGCTCTGGAGATCTCGTTTTTCGCCTCTTCTTGAACGAAACCGGATGGCCAGACGGAATTGCGTGGTTACTGTAGAAACAATCTGCTTATGAATCGTGCTTGTTACTTGGCTAACCTTGATCAGAGGTCTGCTGCAAGGGGGCTTGGGACTGACTGGATTCGATGCTGTTGCACATATGATCGAAGAGATCCCTAAGTAAGTGATTTTTTGGCATGGGCAAAACAAGTCTCACCGAAATTAGCCCTACATATGAAGGCCCCAAAATTATGGTGTCGTGTGTAGCCATTGGATTAGGCACAGGGTTCATCTTCTTGATGGTGCTGTTGTTCGTTGCGGGTCCTTTGGATGCTATATTAGAGAGCTCTGCTGGCCCGGTATTGGCTATATTCTACAATGCCACACAGAACAGAGCTGGAGCCATCTGTCTCTTGTTGTAAGTTTGTGCGTAGAGACCGGAAGCGTGACTAACACGAATAGATTTCCGATTGTTTGCATTCTCTTCGCAACAATATCACTCCTAACGGTAGGTGGGGATGAATAACCCATTGCTGGTCCTTACCTACCACCGTGCGACCTACAAATTTGGAGATGCTACTAACATTTCTTCTGTATGGTATAGACGAGTAGTAGAATGACTTATGCATTCGCCCGGGATGGTGGACTCCCAGCATCAAGGTTCTTTGCCAAAGTTCACCCGACGCTCAACCTTCCTCTTAATGCCCTCTATCTTACCACGATTCTTGTCATAATCTTTGGTTGTATCTTCCTCGGCAGTAGCGCAGCATTGAATGCTATTGTATCGGCTTCAGTAGTCGCCCTAGGTGTCAGCTATGCGATTCCTCCCGGTATTTTTCCCAATTAGCGCTGTCGACTCTGGCTGACTCATTCAAGCAATCAATTGTATACAAGGCCGACGGAAGCTCCCGGAAACAGTAAGTTCTTCCTTTGCTTTGTTAAGATTAGTTAAGAGGCTCTTGACTGATTGTTTCCAGCGCCCTTATAAGCTATCACCTATATTTGGGTGGATTGTCAATATTGTACTTACCCAGAAACCCCAGTCACTACAGACAGTTAATTGATCTAGATTGGCATCATTTATGTTGTACTAACTACGGTTTTATTTTTGTTTCCTCCCGAGATTCCGGTAACACCTTCGAGTATGAATTACTGTGTAGTTGCGTTTGGTATTGTCTTAATCATATGTAAGCGACCGCCCCATTCTATGATTTGGAGCCTTATGTAGCCATGTTCCTCGCCCGTATTAATTGATGTGTCGAATAACCTCAACCAGCCGCCGTTCAAGTTATAATGCTAATAGCTTGCTAGCCACCTTCCAATGGTTTATTGACGGTCGCAAAAACTATCACGGACCTAACATAGATATAGATACGCTCCAAAGCGGAGGTATGATCGCGGTGCCCCTAGAAGACAATGATGTTGATGACTCCACGCCGAAAAGAAGAAAGACCAATGTGGATGTAGAGTAGATAACTTTCGTTGTTACGTTCGGGAATTATAGGTCATTGTGACCCTTTTGGTTTTAGATGATACGATAACGGGGATAATTAGGAGACCGAGTGAAAATATGCATGTCCTGCGTTCTGCATAGTATAGCTACATAGAGAAAGATAAGCCTTAATGTATCGCTGTAGTTTTCCAGGTAAATTTGATTAGATATCATGTGGTATATCAGGAAAGCCACGAGTTTTGCTAGAAAAATACGAGATCTTGAATCGGAACTTGAATTGCATGAGAACTAAAAAAGGATCTACGGTTTTATTTCTTTATAGTTAAAAAGAAGCCTAAAGTACTTAGACAGTCTAGACCACCCCTTAATAACAACTTTCAAAGATATCACGGAATTAAGATATATCAAAGGGCGAAGTACTGTAGATTGAAATCGTCCTGAAAATATATTCAAGCATATAAACTGCCTAGTTTTGGGTACTCCACAATCTCGCTAGACAAAGCACAGTGTCCAATGTCACTGTATACTTGTGCCCCAAGATTAGAAACAACTCCCCATTTGAGTTTGCGATACGGTAAATCCTTTTGCGTTGCCACATTTTGTGGATGGCAAGCGGCAGCAAGTACTAGGCTATTAGTTCCGTCTGGTGGCATGCCTGAACTGTAATTCCTGAAGCATAGTGCGAAAATGAAAGCACCTAAAATTACAGTTAGAATAATAGTGAGTAAAAGACCTAAAGGGGACCATCCTAAGCTGTAGATAGCCGAAGGATCCCCGCGAGGGTGATATGTTCCATCCCCGTGACGGCGAAATGTTCCATCTAAGCTAAAATCCCGTCTGTTCACACCAACTAGAAAAAGGCTTTCTGATACAAGCCAATGCAAGATTCCAGAGGAAATCACAAGTGGAATACCGTACAAATATGGTAGTTGCAGAAAGCAGGTTGACCGCTGCTCCCCCTGTGGTTTCAGCGAAACGCGCAAACCTTTGTGATTCAAAGCGAGATCAGTCCACTCTTTTCCGGTAAGCATGATGGTTAAAATAGAATTATAAGCGAAGTATGTGATGGATAAAAAGATTTGCGGAAGATTAACAAGGAGCATAAAGGCAAAAGGTGGATAATTTTTTCCGAAGTCAGTTAAGATTGTTCTCAATTTTACACTCCCTAGGCCGAGTTTGAATGCGTCTAATCTGGTAGGTAGTATGGTCCCCAGTATCTCAATACCACGGGTTTCAAATTTAATTGTGGCAACAAGAATTGGTGTCAAACTTTAAACAAATCAATTATTGCTGCCAATAAGGATCTAACACTTACAGGACAGTCAACTGACACCATCTAAGCCAACCCGGTGTTGTATACCATTTAGAACGCCTATCTTCCCACGAAATGTGAGACCGCATAGGTAAACCCTGGTCGCGTTCAAAGTCAATTGCTTTGTAAAGGCATTTTCTTTTGGTAATAAGGCTAGGAGCTTTTAAAAAAGACATCAGCGCGTCTCCAATAGTTAGCAACGGTTTAGTTTCCATAAAGGAAGCCACAGAAAGCATCACAATGATTTTAATAGCGTTCAAAATTACAACAGTAAGAGCTATGGGAAGACTAAACATAAGTTTACAGTCTTCCGGGACTTCTTGGGCTGCGCAAAACATAATTGAGTTGTCTGGAAGAGGGCGGAAAAGGGAAACTGGGTCCTTGATTAGTTGGGAGACTTGGAAATAACAAGTATCGACAGAATCGTTTGCAGTTGGAGGTACTTTCCCGCACATCCATTCAGAAAACGACTGATACGATCCCCAATCGGAGTAATCTAAAGGTTTTGGGGACTCCTTGTGCGGTATGCTACTGTTTGATACTATTATCAAATTTCTAGGTTAAGTCAGCCTAGGTTGCTAAATGTGAAAACAGTTATTGTGATAATAAATGGAGTAAAGTAGTTATATCAGGCCAGGTTTTATATTTTTAAGAAAATCATAGTGAGAAAAGGATAGTAAAGAAATTTAACATACCCGTTAGCTGAAACGTAATCACGTGCATACTTTTTTATACATTCCACAGGGTCCAATATGTTTAGCTCGTTATTCAGAAATTGGGTTCGTAATGGCTCGATAAGAGATTTATCATCAAGATCGCTATTTAAAGTTTCCAAAGCTTGAGCTGGATCTATGAACCTTGGGCCCGCCACAATGACATTATAATAATTAACAGCAATTGAAGAATAGATAAGAGAATTATAGCTATTAATTTTAGATAAAACCATTTAGTTGTGAATTTTACTCACAATAGATGAAGAGGAAGCGATGATAATCCAAATGCCATCCAACATACAAGCTTTCGTCTTTTGACGTACCTCAAATTGCGGAAACTTGGACATCCAATATCTAAAGCAATGCTTTTAAGATGCGCCTGATCCACCTCCTGGCGGGAAGGTGCTGATAGGCACTGCATGCAAAAATTGCTTCCTGCCAAAAGACTTGTACTCAAAAAGTTGATAAGTACATGTATACCAGTGTTAAAATTTTGGATTCGCTGACAACTTCCCGCGATAAGTATACCGGAGCCTTCATCAAAGCCAAAATTCATCACCACGAGGACTGTTGTAATTATGTTGACCGTGAGAGTCACAAACGCTAAACATATCCAGAGCGTGATACTAAATTGGCAATTCTCAAGCCATTTGCGAAGCTTTGATAGCCTATGGGATTTCTGAAATGATGAAGATCCTAGTTCGGATTGGTAAATTCCTCGGCGGAAGCACATTATTATAGTGTGTTGCTTCACGTGTCAGTCAATAGCGAAGGGTTTTTAGATATAGCTGCATCGTACCTTGTATAAAGTCCT